>SJYS01024468.1:367460-378769 GCA_006410695.1 Philantomba maxwellii
TAATATCTCCCTCAGAAGTATTTTTTATTGACTCATGTTAAGGCTCTAAAACTAGAAATTTATTCCTTTTAACTGTAAAAATTTTTTGTCTAAGCTTAGCCTGGAGAACATATTTGATATCAACTATAAAACTAGGAAGAAAATTGAGATATCAGAATGTGACTTCTGTAAGAAATTATTCCTGCTTCACTGACTTGAGGATGAGAGCTTGAACTAAGCAGCCTAGAACTTCTTGCTAATCAGTCACTCTGTCATGCACTGTAATGGTCATCCTCACTGAGTTACTCTAAGCATTCATAGCCCCCTCCCCAATGTAAAAAAATGTGTGATTCTTATGTCATAGAGATTCTTGGGCTGCCTTTTTATCAGCAGGATTGCTATTCAATAGGAAGTTATTCTATTTAGATGTTAATATTTATTTAATTTCTGCTACCATAGCCTTATTTGATTTTTTTTTCTGCAATGAAAAGAAGTATAACACACTGTAACAGCAATGATTGGAAATAACTCATGAAATGTCAAGGACATTTTCTTTAAACAATAATTAGCAGATTAAATGCCAACAAGCATATGTAATAACCATGATATTTTGCATTTGGACCACAGCCAACATCATCAGTAAATGTAGTATTTACTTAAGGATCACATAGCATTCTGATCTTGAATTAAAATATTATTTATTAAGGTATATTTTCATTTTTCAAAAGTATTCTTGACTATATAAGGTATGTATANTGTCTAAGCTTAGCCTGGAGAACATATTTGATATCAACTATAAAACTAGGAAGAAAATTGAGATATCAGAATGTGACTTCTGTAAGAAATTATTCCTGCTTCACTGACTTGAGGATGAGAGCTTGAACTAAGCAGCCTAGAACTTCTTGCTAATCAGTCACTCTGTCATGCACTGTAATGGTCATCCTCACTGAGTTACTCTAAGCATTCATAGCCCCCTCCCCAATGTAAAAAAATGTGTGATTCTTATGTCATAGAGATTCTTGGGCTGCCTTTTTATCAGCAGGATTGCTATTCAATAGGAAGTTATTCTATTTAGATGTTAATATTTATTTAATTTCTGCTACCATAGCCTTATTTGATTTTTTTTTCTGCAATGAAAAGAAGTATAACACACTGTAACAGCAATGATTGGAAATAACTCATGAAATGTCAAGGACATTTTCTTTAAACAATAATTAGCAGATTAAATGCCAACAGGTATATGTAATAACCATGATATTTTGCATTTGGACCACAGCCAACATCATCAGTAAATGTAGTATTTACTTAAGGATCACATAGCATTCTGATCTTGAATTAAAATATTATTTATTAAGGTATATTTTCATTTTTCAAAAGTATTCTTGACTATATAAGGTATGTATAGTAAGTCTGAAAAGTTATACTGTACATGGAGTTAACAGAACAACAGGAAAGTAGTATCTGAGAGCAAACTGCATGTCATTCTAGCTTTGCCCTTAAATCTTTGATTAAATTTTACTGCCCTACAGTCAATATTCAAGTTTTCTGAATTCATATACAGTGTTTTAGAAAATATGAACATTATGTTAATCCATTGAATATTTATTTAATGCCTACTTTATATGCCAGATACTATTCTGAGGAGTAGGTATAAAGCAGAGACTAAAACAAAAATCCCTACCTTCACAGAGCCTCCTTTAAATAACCCTCCCAAAAGAAAATGAGAAGAAGGAAGAGTTCTCATTGACATTTCTGAAAAACAAGTATGAGTGTATCTAGTAAATATCCAACATGTTCTAGGCACTGTGCTAAGTAGCAGGGAAAACAAAAGGAATTGGAGACATTCCTTCCCTCCAGAATATTGCGCAAAGCTAATAAATAGAGCATAGTCATAAGTAGCAAACTAGGCAACTAAAGAGTCAGTAGCAGAAACATTGCATGAAAACTAAAAGCAATGCTGGCAGACAAGACTATTAGTGGGAAATGATGAAAGAGAAGGAACAGGTGAGGATATGGAGTTGGAATTTTCCCACCTTATTTTGACGGCAGATTCTTGGACAAAGAGATAAAATTGATTTAGCTTTTAGTTTGCCATAGATTGAACTATATGACAAGCTGTTAAGAGTAACAACTCCAGATTGCTGAGTGTGGAAGTTGAAATACAGTTTTAACAACAAAGTATGTTGAAATAAAAAAGAGTTTACTAAATCAAGTTGATTCAGCATTTGAACTAAATCAGGAATGGCAACCCACTCCAGTACTCTTGCCTGGAAAATCCCATGGATGGAAGAGCCTGGTGGGCTGCAGTCCATGGGGTCGCTAAGAGTCAGACATGACTGAGCGACTTCACTCTCACTTTTCACTTTCCTGCATTGGAGAAGGAAATGGCAACCCACTCCAGTGTTCTTGCCTGGAGAATCCCAGGGATGGAGGAGCCTGGTGGGCTGCCATCTATGGGGTTGCATAGAGTTGGACACGACTGAGGTGACTTAGCAGCAGCAGCAGAACTTACAAGGCTTTCAGAAATGAATATCTGATTCTATAACTGAAAGTTTATGAAAATTAACAGGTTTCTTCTTTTCATGATTTTTTTTCTATTAAAAATGATATTTAAGTCAGAAAAAAACAGTTTGGGGTACTTTTGAGTTTTATCATTGTTTTTCTTTTGTGTGTGTGTCATAAGGAGCCACTTTCTTCCTTTCAGAACCTTTGCATATGCTCTTTGCTGGTCCTAGAATGGTTATCTCACCCCACTAACTGTAAATTCCTTCTCTCACTAATTCATTAGGAAGTCTTTTCTGACCACAGACTGTCAGCATACCCTCCTCGACAGAAATCATTGATTCTTTGAAGCATTGATCAGACATTGCAATGAACTATGGTCATCTCAGAAAAGACAGCAACTCAAAGTTTTCTCCCCATTATCTTTCCAGTGTTTCCATAGAAAATAATACAAAGTAGATGCTCAGTAAACATNCTAATTCATTAGGAAGTCTTTTCTGACCACAGACTGTCAGCATACCCTCCTCGACAGAAATCATTGATTCTTTGAAGCATTGATCAGACATTGCAATGAACTATGGTCATCTCAGAAAAGACAGCAACTCAAAGTTTTCTCCCCATTATCTTTCCAGTGTTTCCATAGAAAATAATACAAAGTAGATGCTCAGTAAACATTTGCTGGATAAATGAATTTAATTATTTCATAGAATGAGTTGTCTCTCCTGAAGAATACTGAATCTCCAGTTGGTGTCTATATAACTCTGAAGGGATTTAAAAAAGCACCATCTTCAGAAGAATTACTATTGACATAAAATTCTTGAAAATGAGATCTCTCTCTGTTCATTGTTTTCTAATCGACATTTCTCTAGAACCAGAACTCCGAATTGTTTTCACGCTTTACATACAGAAAGGCAGGTGTACAAAATTCTTTAAAGAAACCATTCAGAAAACCATCAGTGTCCTCAAAAAACCCTCAGTAGAAGAGCGATTTAGAATGGACAGTCCTCCACAATATACAGTAAGTTAAAAACTCAATGGTAATGAAAAGGTGTAAAGCGTCAAAATAAAGCTATTACCCCTAACTGGATTTGTGATAGGCCTCAATAGTCCCCGTGACAGAGATAATTAAATTTCAAAGATTTTAGCATGGGTAATAATAACTTGACAGACTTGCTCAGTTAGATTCTAAGCTTAGATTTGTACTGATTTGGGAAGAATATTGAGATGCCTAGGTTTCAGGTGTGGCATGAAGCAGCTGGGCTCTGAGAAAGAGCCTTCTGGAAGTGAAGACGGACTATATACAGTGAAAACCTTCTCAGTGGATCTGTTTGCATTTCAGTGTGTGTGTGGTTTTTTAAGCTTTCTTCACTGATTGGTCAGGTTGGAATATCAGGAGATTAAGAGCTTTCAAGCACAAATTTTAGAAACTTTAAAGGACAACACTAAAACATGAAAACCAGAAAGCTAAAAGATTAAGGAAAAAACTGGCCTTCTGAGGGACATAGGAATTAAGCCAGGTCTTGGCAGAACAAAGACTTCCCTAGTGGCTCTAGGGAGCCTCTGCCTACAATGCGGGAGACCCACGTTCAATCCCTGGGTCAGGAAGATCTCCTGGAGAAGGAGATGGCACCCCACTCCAGTACTCCTGCCTGGAAAATCCCATGGATGGAGGAGCCTGGTAGGCTACAGTCCATGGGGTCGCACAGAGTCGGACATGACTGAGGGACTTCACTTTCACTTGGCAGAACAAATCATCAGAACAAAGATCATCAGGACATATATTCCTACTTGAATATTGATACGTTAAAAATATATATTCTGTTTTATGACCCTTGCAGAAATTTTGCCACTCTAGCATGATTGTTATTTTTCTGAGTACATTAAAAAGTACGCAGTTGGGAGCTAAGACTTTCAAGTAATGATCAAACTTATACACAGTAAAACAATAAATAAGAGCCAAATAATATAAGTTTTGAAAAGCTAAGATGGCTAAAGTAATCCGCTCATCTGATCTATTCCCAGTTCAGGAAAAATTGAGGATTAGATATTGCAAATATCTGAGAGTTAAATACAGGTGTACTTAAAAAGTATTTCTCTATACAAAGTAATTATTATGAGGGCAGATGCTGAGATGCAGTTCTATTTTCAAACCAATAAGCCAGTTCTAAGAGTACTTTGGTATAAAAGCATAGAGAATAAATACAATGAAAAATAAACTTCTGCACCTACTCTCCTAGGATTTATCAGTAACGAATACAACTTTTAAATGATATTGTTATTACCAGGGCACATGAGCAGTAGTAGTAGTTGCAGGCACATAGATGAAGAACAAAACACACTCGTTTCACTGTCAAATGATTACTAAGATTATTGTAATTAAACCACACAAGATTCTAGTTTCCAAGAAAAATTATTGGAACTGTTGCCTCCTACAGGGACAATGCTAACTCATCAATCTCCTCTGTGAGGATTATGGGTTAAGAGAATTTCCTTCCTTTGGGTAGATTAAGCACAGGAACAAGGAGTCAATGAGTCAGTTCAGTCACTCAGTCGTGTTCGACTCTGCGACTTGATGGACTGTAGCAAGCCAGGTTTCCCTGTCCATCAACAACTCCCGGAGCCTACTCAAACTCATGTCCATTGTGTTGGGGATGCCGTCCAACCATCTCATCCTCTTGTCCCCTTCTCCTGCCTTCAATCTTTCCCATCATCGGGGTCTTTCCAATGAGTTGGTTTTTTGTATCAGGTGGCTAAAGTATTGGAGTTTCNTTTCCCTGTCCATCAACAACTCCCGGAGCCTACTCAAACTCATGTCCATTGTGTTGGGGATGCCGTCCAACCATCTCATCCTCTTGTCCCCTTCTCCTGCCTTCAATCTTTCCCATCATCGGGGTCTTTCCAATGAGTTGGTTTTTTGTATCAGGTGGCTAAAGTATTGGAGTTTCAGCTTCAGCATCAGTCCTTCCAATGAATATTCAGGACTGATTTCCTTTAAAAAGGACTGGTTGGATCTCCTTGCAGTCCTAGGGACTCTCAAGAGTCTTCTCCAACACCACAGTTCAAAAGCATCAATTCTTTGGTGCTCAGCCTTCTTTATAGTCCAACTCTCACATCCATATATGACTACTGGAAAAACCATAGCTTTGACTGCTTGGATCTTTGTTGACAAAGTAATGTCTCTGCTGTTTAATATGCTGTCTAGGTTTGTCATAACTTTTCTTCCAATGAGCAAGCAGCTTTTAATTTCATGGCTGCAGTCACCATCTGCAGTGATTCTGGAGTCCCCCCCAAATTAAGTCTCTCACTCTTTCCATTATTTCCCCATCTGTTTGCCATGAAGTGATGGGACCAGATTCCATGATCTTAGTTTTCTTAATGTTAAGTTTTCAGTCAACTTTTTCGCTCTCCTCTTTCACTTTCTTCAAGAGGCTCTTTAGTTCTTCACTTTCTGCTGTAAGATTGGCATCATCTGCATATCTAAGGTTATTGATATTTCTCCTGGCAATCTTGATTCCAGCTTGTGCTTCATCCAGCTCAGCGTTTCATATGATGTACTCTGCATATAAGTTAAATAAGCAGGGTGACAATATACAGCCTTGACATACTCCTCTCCCTATTTGGAACCAGTCTCTTGTTCTATGTATGGTTTTAACTATTGCTTCTTGACCTGCATATAGATTTATCAGGAGGTAGGTCAGGTGGTCTGGTATCCCATCCTTTTAACAATTTTCCACAGTTTGTTGTGACTTACACAGTCAATGGCTGTGTCATAGTCAATAAAGCAAAAGTAGATGTTTTTCTGGAACTCTCTTGCTTTTTCTATGATCCAGTGGATGTTGGCAATTTGATCTCTGGTTCCTCTGCCTTTTCTAAATCCAGTTTGAACATCTGGAAGTTCATGGTTCACATACTGTTGAAGCCTGGCTTCAAGAATTTTGAACATTTTTTGCTAGCGTATGAGATGACTGCATTTGTGCAGTAGTTTGAGCATTCTTTGGTTGGCATTGCCTTTCTTTGAAATTGGAATGAAAACTGACTTTTTCCAGTCCTGTGACCACTGCTGCATTTTCCAGATTTGCTGGCATATCGAGTACAGCACTTTTATGGCATCATCTTTTAGGATTTGAAATAGCTCAACTGGAATTCCATCTCCTCCACTAGTTTTGTTCATAGTGATGCTTCTTGAGGCCCACTTGACTGCGCATTCCAAGATATCTGGCTCTAGGTGACACGATTGTGGTTATCCGTGTCATGAAAATCTTTTTTGTATAGTTCTGTGTCTTCTTGCCACCTCTTAATATCTTCTGCTTCTGTTAGGTCTATACCATCTCTGTCATTTATTGTGCCCATCTTTGCATGAAATGTTCCCTTGGTGTCTTTAATTTTCTTGAAGTGATCTCTAGTCTTCCCCTTCTATTGTTTTCCTCTATTTCTTTGCATTGATCACTGAAGAAGGCTTTCTTTTCTGTCCCCACTATTATTTGGAACTTTGCATTCAAATGGGTATATCTTTCCTTTTCTCCTTTGCCTTTAAATTCTTGTCTTTTCTCAGCTACTTGTAAGTCCTCATCAGACAACCATATTGCCTTTTTGCATTTCTTTTTCTAAGGGATGGTCTTGATCCCTGTCTCCTATACAATGTCACAAACCTCCATCCATAGTTCTTCAGGCACTCTATCAGATCTAATCCCTGAATCTATTTGTCACTTCCATTGTATAATTGTAAGAGATTTGATTTAGGTCATACCTGAATAGTTTAGTAGTTTTCCCTACTTTTTTCAATTTAAGTCTGAATTTGGCAATAAGGAGTTCATGATCTGAGCCAGAGGCTGCTCCCAGTCTTGTTTTTGCTGACTGTACAGAGCTTCACCATCTTTGGCTGCACAGAATATAATCAATTTGATTTCAGTATTGACTATTTGGTGGCATCCATGTGTAGAGTCTTCTCTTGTGTTGTTGGAAGTGGGTGTTTGCCACAACCAGTGCTTTCTCTTGGCAAAACTCTGGTATAGCCTTTGACCTCTTCATTTGTACTTCAAGGCCAAATTTGCCTGTTACTCCAGGTCTTTCTTGACTTCCTAGTTTTGCATTCCAGTCCCCTATAATGAAAAGGACATCTTTTTTGGATATTAGTTCTAGAAGGTCTTTTAGGTCTTCATAGAACTATTCAACTTCAGCTTCTTCAGCATTACTAGTCAGGGCATAAACTTGGATTACAGTGATATTGAATGGTTTGCTTTGGAAATGAAAAGATAATTCTGTCGTTTTTGAGATTGCACCAAAAAAAAATTGAGAATGACCAAAAATTATGAGACTGCATTTTGAACTCTTTCATTGACTATGATGGCTACTCCATTTCTTCGAAGGGATTCTTGCCCATAGTAGTAGATATAATGGTCATCTGAGTTAAATTCACCCATTCCAGTCCATTTTAGTTCACTGATTCCTAAAATGTTGATGTTCTCTTTTGCCATCCCCTGTTTGACCACTTCCAGTTTGCCTTGATTCATGGACCTAACATTCCAGGTTCCTATGCAATATTGTTCTTTACAGCATTTGACTGTACTTCCTATCACNATCTGAGTTAAATTCACCCATTCCAGTCCATTTTAGTTTGCTGATTCCTAGAATGTCAACATTCTCTTTTGCCATCCCCTGTTTGACCACTTCCAGTTTGCCTTGATTCATGGACCTAACATTCCAGGTTCCTATGCAATATTGTTCTTTACAGCATTGGACTGTACTTCCTATCACCCGTCACATCCACAACTGAGTGTTGTTTTTGCTTTGGCTCCATCTCCATTCTTTCTGGAGTTGTTTCTCTGTCCTTCTCCAGTAGCATATTAGGCACCTAGTGACCTGGGAAACTCATCTTTCAGTGTCCTATCTTTTTGCCTTTTCATACCGTTCATGGGGTTCTCAAGGCAAGACTACTGAACCGGGAGTATGGTTCTGCAACACTCATCCCGTTAGTCTAGCACCTTTATCAGGACACCAGCCTTAGAGGCTGGCTCCTCATCATGGTGAAGTATTTCCTTTGTTGCCTTAAGGTATAATGAAGACAGAGCTTTCACTGTACTTGCCAAAGATCCTGTGCTGCTGCTGCTAAGTCACTTCAGTCGTGTCCGACTCTGTGTGACCCCATAGACAGCAGCCCACCAGGCTCCCATGTCCCTGGGATTCTCCAGACAAGAACACTGGAGTGGGTTGCCATTTCCTTCTCTAATGCATGAGAGTGAAAAGTGAAATGGAAGTCACTCAGTCGTGTCCAACTCTTCGAGACCCCCAAGGACTGCAGCCTATCAGGCTCCTCCATCCGTGGGATTTTCCAGGCAAGAGTACTGGAGTGGGGTGCCATAGCCTTCTCCAAAGGTCCTATACCTACAATTAAATTTAACTTCTTATATTTAAGATGGTCTCCTGCAAATGCTATTTGGGAAACTTGCAAATGCATTTCTAGATAAATGGACCAACTAAAATTGGTTTATTATTATTATCAGCCTTTGAAATGACACTGAAAAATGAGAAATGATTTTTAGTTAGTTAATAAGGCCAGAATATACTTGTGTGGTTAACAAACGATTTGTCATTCTAACACACACTTGATGAGGGACTAAAAATTAATCACACCTATTGAAACCATGTACAAGCCCCTGTGTCCTTGTCTTTTGAAGTAAAATGCTGACTCAAAAGTTAATGATTGGGAAATGTGAAGATGTAGAAGCAGAGAATAGCCACTGTGCTAAAGAACTGGTAACAATTTAGACTATAATTCTGCAATGTAACAAAATCAAACTCCCAGTGTCCTGAAAGATATAAAGGCCTGACACACTTTCCTATGTTGTTTTTACAGAAAGTGCACCCCCTCTCCAGATGAAAACTGCTGACCACAGGAACATAGACCCTAAATTAGTTGAAAGCAGAAGGTTGATGAAACTTCACCTTGACACCAATCAATCCAAGAGCTGTCCACGAGCTGATCGCACCTTTCTCCTTGGACATGAAAAACTCCTTACTACCCGCCTTCCAGGGTGGGTCACATAGTCTTCAGGACATGAGCCCACTGTGGCCCCCTTTGCCTGGCAAAGCAATTAAAGCTACTCTTTTCTACTTCACCCAAAACCCTGTCTCTGTTTTTGTATTCGGCACCAGAGAACAGGGCCAGGATTTCTGCAACATCATGATAGTTTTTTAGTTTAGAAAGTAAAAATGATAAGAATTATATCACCTTAAACATGCATTTTTAGCTATTTTCAATAAGTATCTTCTCCACACACAATGGCATTTTTAGTCATGAAATGAAAATATATAGAGAACAGAAATTCTGTTGGTCAATACATTTAAAACCCAGGTAAAGCAGAAAATCATAAAAAATGTATAGCTACATAATCTAAACATTTAAACATAAAACCTAATGTATATTAATGTATCATATATATCTTATACAAGTAATACATAAAATGTGATTTGCATTAATTATATTTTATTTTCTTTTATAAATATAGAAAATATATTTANATGATAGTTTTTTAGTTTAGAAAGTAAAAATGATAAGAATTATATCACCTTAAACATGCATTTTTAGCTATTTTCAATAAGTATCTTCTCCACACACAATGGCATTTTTAGTCATGAAATGAAAATATATAGAGAACAGAAATTCTGTTGGTCAATACATTTAAAACCCAGGTAAAGCAGAAAATCATAAAAAATGTATAGCTACATAATCTAAACATTTAAACATAAAACCTAATGTGTATTAAAGTATCATATATATCTTATACAAGTAATATATAAAATGTGGTTTGGATTAATTATATTTTATTTTCTTTTATAAATATAGAAAATATATTTACTATGCAAACTGTGGGCAGAATCCTTGTAGAGATTAACCAGTATTTGCAGATAGTTATATTGATAATTAAGTTTCCCAGGTGGTAAAGAATCAGCCTGCCAGAGAAGGAGTCCAATCCTTGGCTTGGGAAGATTCTCTGGAGTAGGAAATGGCAACCCACTCCAGTATATTCTTGCCCAGAAAACTCCATGGACAGAGGGGACAGTCCATGAGGTCTCAGAGACTCGGACATGATGGAGCAACCGAGAATGCCACATATTGTTAACTAGTCTCAGCTACTCATTAGTAAAATTTTCTGCTATGAAATAAATGTTTATGTCCCCCAAATTTCATATGTTCAAATCCTAATTTTCAGTGTGATTGTTTTAGCAGGNTTTTTTTTTTTTTTAATCATGTAACACTTAAGTAGCTTTTCTTAAGATAAATTTTTAAATAGTATTTCATATAATAATTCTTAAATGAGTAATTAAATTCCTTAACTAGAGTTCAAAATGCAACTGACATAATCTATTTAAGAAACATACAGATGAGTGTTTTTGATTGTATCATTCAGGTAGTAGAGTAAAAGTAGCTACAGGGATGCAAAACAAATAGACAACATCAATATTCAAAATAACAATAACAAAAAGTAGCATATTCCAGCTACTGACCTCTACTGGCAGGTTCTTCTATTTAATGTGTGAAGTTTAACTAAGCAAACTTACCTCTAACATACTACTTTTTTTTTCTGTTTAAATTATTTTCTCCCCTAAGATCCAAGTTACTTTGTTGCAGAAAAATGTAGACCATCATTCATAGAAAACTTAAAGCTATGGTTATCCTATACTTTATGCTTAGTAAGTTACATACAATTTTTGCAAAGTGTAAAATTACTGTTGTCTTGTTACTGTTCTGATTTTTTTCTCTCAAGAGTTATCTAATATGTCTCTGGAAATATTACTTGGCAGATTGGGTATTCACAGTCTGAAAAACA
>SJYS01024470.1:9913-33077 GCA_006410695.1 Philantomba maxwellii
CATGGGTCGTGCCACCATTCCAAAAGACCCCCAAATGTCTCAGTCCACTCCTGAGGAACATGATGTCCCTGCACTCCCTCAACTGTCACCCCGAGTATCAACTTACACCACGGTGTCACGTGTAACAGCCCTGTGGAAAAGCCTCGAGATTAAGCCACAGATCTCTGTGTCAACTCGACCGGAAGCATGTCACTGCTGCTACAGCTCGGGAGGAAAGTGGACATGCATGTCTCCACTGGAGACAAGACCTGACTCCCCTGTGGTGACTCCAGAGCATCCCAAAGATCCATGTCAGCCATGGAGAGGAAACCTCAGGTTCTGGCCTCGGCACTGGACGGGGGCTTAGGAACTGGCACCAACTGGAGAGGAATCCCGAGAGGCAACTCGCATGAAGACTGGCCTTTCCTGAGGCCACACAAGTCCATCCCTTAGGTCCCATTCGTAACTCAAAAGAAACATGCCACAACTCGAGGAAAACCAGGAGGATCTCCCCTCCAGGCGAGATGAGGCCCGTTTTTGCTGTGGTTTCTTGGGGGAAATCACACCTTCCCCTTGGAACCTCAAAAGGGTCCTTCACACACTTGCTAAAACACAGGAAGTTCCCCGACATACCCGTCTCACTCGAGAGGAACACTGAAGATCCCGCCACAGCTCAGGAGGACGCCCGTTTTCCCGTCCTCTGTTCGAGATGAGGGTTCCTTTCCCAGCTTCGTCGGGCAAGGATTCCCGGCTTTGCCGTTGCATCTCGAGTGGATGTGCTCTCCACAGGAAAGTCGAGAGGAACTCTAGGGTTCGTGCCACCATTCCAAAAGACGCCCAAATATCTCAGTCTACTCCAGAGGAACCTGATTTCCCTGCACTGCCTCGATTGTCACCCCGAGTGTCATCTCACACTACAGTGGCCCGTGTGACAGCCCTGTGGGAAAGTCTCGAGTGTAAGCCACAGATCTCTGTGTCAACTCAACGGGAAGCCTGACACTGCTGCTCCAGGTCGGGAGGAAAGTGAACGTGCCTATCACCACTGGAGACAAGGAATGACTCCCCTGTGGAGACTCCAGAGGTACCCCAAGATCCATTTCAGCACTCAAGAGGAAACGTTAGGTTCTGGCCTCGGCTCCAGATGAGGACTTAGGACCCGGAACCGACTAGAAAGGAATCCGGAGAGGTCCCACGCACCTCGAATGGAAACTGGCCTTTCCTGAGGCCGCACGAGTGTGTCCCTGAGGTCGCCATCATAACTCGAGAGGAACCTACCATAACTCGAGAAAAACCAGAAGTTTCTCCCCTCCAGGCAAGATGAGGCACTTTCTGCTGTGGCTTCTTGAAGGAAATCACACCTTCCTTCTTGAACCTTGAAAGAGTCCTTCACACACTTGAAGCAACTCAAGAACTTCCCAACATACCCGTCACCACTCGAGAGCAACACGAGGGTCCCTCCAAACTCAAGAGCAGCCCCATTTACTCCTCCTCCGCTCGAGATGAGGGCTCCTTTCCCTGCTTCATCAGGAAAGGTTTACCAGTGTTCCCGTCGCATCTCAAGAGGAGACACTTTCCACAGGAACGTGGAAAGGAACTCCATGGGTCATGCCACCATTCCAAAAGACCCCCCAATGTCTCAGTCCACTCCTGAGGAACATGATGTCCCTGCACTGCGTTGATTGTCACCCTGAGTATCGTCTCACACCACAGTGGCACGTGTAACAGCCCTGTGGGAATACCTCGAGGGTAAGCCACAGATCTCTGTGTCAACTTGACGGGAAGCATGACACTGCTGCTATAGCTCAGGAGGAAAGCGGACGTGCATATCTCCACTAGAGACAAGGCCTGACTCCCCTGTGGTGACTCCAGAGCACCCCAAAGATCCATGTCAGCAATGGAGAGGAAACCTCAGGTTCCGGCCTTGGCAACAGACGAGGGTTAGGACACAGCCCCGACTGGAGAGGAATCCAGAGAGGCAATTCGCATGGAGACTGGACTGTCCTGAGGCTACACGCGTCGGTCCCTAAGGTCCCATTCGTAACTCGAGAGGAACGTATCTCAACTGTAGAAGAACTGGGAGGTTCTCCCCTCCAGGCGAAATGAGGCCCTTTTCTGCCCCGGCGTCTTGAGGGAAACCATACCTTCCCTCTTGAACCTCGAAAGGGCCCTGCAAACCCCTGCAGCAAATCAAGAACTTCCCAACATATCCGTCTCCAATCGCGAGGAGCACCAAGGGGCCCTCAAAACTCAAGAGCACCCTGTTTACCCTTCCTCCGCTCGAGATGACGTTTCCTTTCCCTGCTTCTTCAGGAATGGATTTCCGGCATTCCCTTCGCATTTCACGAGGAGGTTCTCTCAACAGGAAAGTCGAGAAGAACTCCAAGGGTCATGCCACCATTCCAAAAGACCCCCATATGACTCAGTTCACTCTGGAGGAACCTGATTTCCCTGTACTGCCACAACTGTCACACCAAGTATCGACTCACACCACGGTGGCATGTGTGACAGCTCTGTGGGAAAGCCTAGAGGGAAAGCCACAGATCCCTGTGTCAACTCGACTAGAAGGCTGACCCTGCTAATAGAGCTTGGGAGGAAAGCGGCCGTGCATGTCTCCACTTGTGATGAAGCCTGACTCCCCTGTGGACACTCCAGAGGAACTCCAAGTTCCATGTCCGCACTGGAGAGAAATCTCAGGTTCCGGCCTCGGGTCCAGACGAGGGCTTAGGAACCGGCACCAACTGGAGAGGAATCACGAGAGGCAACTCGCATGGAAACTGGCCTTTCCTGAGGCCACACGAGTCGATCCCTGATATCCCATTCATAACTCGAGAGGAACCTGATGCAATTCAAGAAAACCCAGGAGGTTCTCCCCTCCAGGCGAGATAAGGCCCTTTTCCACTGTAGTGTCACGAGGGAAATCTTGAACCTTCCCTCTTGAACCTTGAAAGGGTCCTTCACACACTTGCTAAAACACACGAAGTTCCCCAACATACCCGTCTCCACTCGAGATGAATATGAAGGTCCAGCAACAACTCAAGAGGAGTACCGTTTTCCCGTCCTCCATTCGAGATGAGGGTTCCTTTCCCAGCTTCAACGGGAAAGGATTTGTGGATTTGCAGTTGTGTCTCAAGAGGAGGTGCTTTCCACAGGAAAGTCGAGAGGAACACCAGTGGTCGTGCCACCATTCCAAAAGACCCCCAAATGCCTCAGTGCACCCCAGAGGAACCTGATTTCCATGCACTGCCTCGATTGTCACCCCGAGTATCGTCTCACACCACAGTGGCCCATGTGACAGCCCTGTGGGAAAGGCTCGAAGGTAAGCTACAGATCTCTGTGTCAACTTGACGGGAAGCCTGACACAGCTGCTCCAGCTCAGGAGCAAAACGAACGTGCCTAACTCCTCTGGAGACAAGGAATGACTCCCCTATGGAGACTCCAGAGGAACCCCAAGGTCCATGTCAGCACTCGAGAAGAAACCTCAGGTTCCGGCCTCATCTCCAGATGAAGAGTTAGGAACCGGCACCAACTGGTGAGGAATCGCGACAGGTCCCTCGCACCTCGCATGGATACTGGCCTTGCCTGACGCCACACTAGTGTTTCCCTGAGGTCGTCATCGTAACTCGAGAGGAACCTGCCATAACTAGAGAAAAAACAGAAGTTTCTCCCCTCCAGGAAGTTGAGGCACTTTTCCCTTTGGCGTCTTGAAGGAAATCACACCTTCCCTCTTGAACTTCGAAAGGGTCCTTCACACACTTGCAGCAACTCAAGAACTTCCTGACATACCCGTCACCATTCAAAAGCAACACGAGGGTCCCCCCAAACTCAAGAGGAGCCCTGTTTACACCTCCTCGCCTCGAGAAGCGGGCTCCTTTCCCTGCTTCTTCAGGAAAGGATTACCGGCGTTCCTGTCACATCTCAAGAGGAGGTGCTCTCAACAGGAACGTCGAGAGGAATTCCATGGGTCATGCCACCATTCCNGTTCCTCTGGAGTGTCCACAGGGGAGTCAGGCCTCATCTCGAGTGGAGACATGCGCGTCCGCTTTCCTCCAGAGCTATATCAGCAGGGCCTGGCTTCCCGTCGAGTTGACACAGGGATATGTGGCTTTCCCTCGAGGCTTTCCCACAGAACTTTCACACGTTCCACCGTGGTGTCAGTCGATACTCAGTGTGACAGTCGCGGAAGTACAGGGAAATCAGGTTCCTCTAGAGTGAACTGAGTCATCTGTGGGTCTTTTGGAATGGTGGCACGACCCTTGGAATTCCTCTCGACTTTCCTGTTGAGAGAACCTCCTCTTGAGATGCGACGGGAATGCCGGGAATCCATTCCTGAAGAAGCAGGTAAAGGAACCCTCATCTCGAGTGGAGGAAGTGTAAACGGGGTGCTCTTGAGTTTCGAGGGACCCTTGTTGTTCCTCTCGAATGGAGACAGATATGTCGGGAGTTCTTGATTTGCTGCAGGGGTTTGAAGGGCCCTTCCGAGGTTCAAGAGCGAAGGTATGATTTTCCTCAAGACACGGCGGCGGAAAAGGGCCTCATCTCGCCTGGAGGGTAGAACCTCCTGGTTTTTCTCGAGTTGAGGCAGCTTCCTCTTGAGTTACAAATGGGACCACAGGGACCGACTCGTATGGCCTCAGGAAAGGCCAGTCTCCATGCGAGTTGCTTCTCGAGATTCCTCTCCAGTCAGTGCCGGTCCTAAGCCCTCGTCTAGTGCCGAGGCCGGAACCTGAGGTTTTCTCTCCAGTGCGGACATGGACCTTGGAATTCCTCTGGAGTATCCACAGGGCAGTCAGGCTTCATCTCAAGTAGAGACATGCACGTCCGCTTTCCTCCCGAGCTCTATCAGCAGGGTCAGGCTTCTGGTCGAGTTGACACAGGGATCTGTGTCTTTCCCTCGAGGCTTTCCCACAGAGCTGTCACACATGCCACTGTGGTGTGAGTCGATACTCGGTGTGACAGTTGCGGCAGTACAGGGAAATCAGGTTCCTCTAGAGTGAACTGAGTCATATGGGGGTCTTTTGGAATGGTGGCATGACCCTTGGAGTTCCTCTCGATTTTCCTCTTGAGAGAACCTCCTCATGAAATGTGACAGGAATGCTGGAAATCCATTCCTGAAGAAGCAGGGAAAGGAACCCTCATCTCAAGCAGAGGAGGGGTAAACGGGGTGCTCTTGAGTTTCTAGGGACCCTCGGTGTTCCTCGCGAGTGGAGACGGGTATGTCGGGAAGTTCTTGATTTGTTGCAGGGGTTTGAAGGGCCCTTCCGAGGTTCAAGAGGGAAGGTATGATTTCCCTCAAGACGCGGCGGTGGAAAAGGGCCTCATCTCTCCTGGAGGGGAGAACCTCCTAGTTTTTCTCAAGTAGTGGCAGCTTCCTCTCGAGTTACGAATGGGACCTCAGTGACCGACTCTTGTGGCCCATGCGAGTTGCCTCTCAGGATTCCTCTCCAGTCGGTGCTGAGTCCTAAGCCTTCGGCTGTTGCCGAGGCCGGAACCTGAGGTTTCCTGTCTATTACTGACATGGATCTTTGGGATGCTCTGGCGTCACTACAGGGGAGTCAGGCCTTGTCTCTAGTGGAGACATGCACATCTGCTTTCCTCCCGAGCTGTAGCAGCAGTGTCATGCTTCCCGTCAAGTTGACACAGAGATCTGTGGCTTAACCTCGAGGATTTCCCACATGCTGTCACACGTGCCACCATGGTGTGAGACGATACTCGGGGTGACAGTCAAGGCAGTGCAGGGACATCATGATCCTCAGGAGTGGACTGAGACATTTGGGGGTCTTTTGGAATGGTGGTATGACCCCTGGAGTTCCTCTCGACTTTCCTTTGGAGAGCGCCTCCTCTTGAGATGCAACAGCAAAGCTGGGAATATTTTCCCGACGAAGCTGGGAAAGCAACCCTCATCTCGAACGGAGGTGGGGAAAACGGGGATCCTCTTGAGTTGCGGTGGGACCTTTGGTGTTCGTCTTGAGTGGAGACGGTTATGTTGGGGAACTTCATGAGTTTTAGCAAGTGTGTGAAGGACCCCTTCGAGGTTCCAAGGGGAAGGTTGATTTCGCCTGCAACACTACAGTGGAAAAGGGCCTCATCTCGCCTGGAGGGGAGATCCTCCTTGTTTTTCTCGAGTTGTGGCAGGTTTCTTTTGAGTTACGAATGGGACCTCAGGGACTGACTAGTGTGGCTTCAGGAAAGGCCAGTCTTCATGCGAGTTGCCTCTTGGGATTCTTTTCCAGTCAGTGCCAGTTCCTAAGCCCTTGTCTGATGCTGAGGTCGGAACCTAATGTTTCCTCTCCATGGCTGACATGGATCTTTGGGATGCTCTGGAGTCACCCCAGGGGAGTCAGGCCTTGTCTCCAGTGGAGGCATGCACGTCCACTTTCCTCCCAAGCTGTAGCAGCAGTGTCATGCTTCCCGTCGAGTTGACACAGAGATCTGTGGCTTAACCTCGAGGCTTTCCCACAGGGCTGTTATACGTGCCACCGCGGTTTGAGACAATATTCGGGGTGACAATCGAGGCAGTGGGGACATCATGTTCCTCAGGAGTGGACTGAGACATTTGGGGGTCTTTTGGAATGGTGGCACGACCCATGGAGTTCCTCTCGACATTCCTATTGAGAGCATCTCCTCTTGAGATGCAACGGGAATACCGGAAAACCTTTCCTGATGAAGCAGGAAAAGGAGCCCTCTTCTCGAGTGAAGGAGGGGTAAACAGGTCTCCTCTTGAGATTGGTGGGACCCTTGTTTTGCTTTCAAGTGGTGATGGGTATGTTAGGAAGTTCTTGAGTTGCTTCAGGGGTGTGAAGGACCCTTTCGAGGTTCAAGAGGGAAGGTGTGATTTCCTTCGACACACCGCAGCGGAAAGTGCCTCATCTTGCCTGGAGGAGAGAAACTTCTGGTTTTTCTCGAGTTATGGCAGGTTCCTCTCGAGTTACAACGGCGACCTCAGGGACACACTCGTGTGGCCTCTGGAAAGGCCAGTTTCCATGCGAGGTGCGAGGGACCTCTTGGGATTCCTCCCCAGTCGGTGCCAGGTCCTAAATCCTCATCTGAAGCTGAGGCCGGAACCTGAGGTTTCTTCTCGAGTGCTGGCATGGATCTTGGGGTTCCTCTGGAGTCTCCACGAGGAATCATTCCTTGTCTCCAGTGGAGTTAGGCACGTTCGCTTTCCTCCCGAGCTGTAGCAGCAGTGACAGGCTTCCCGTCGAGTTGACACAGAGTTCTGTAGCTTACACTCGAGGCTTTCCTACAGGGCTGTCTAATGGGCCACCTTGGTGTGAGATGATACTCGGGGTGACAATCGAGGCAGTGCAGGGAAATCAGATTGCTCTGGAGTGGACTGAGACATTTAGGGGTCTTTTGGAATGGTGGCACAACCCCTGGAGTTCCTCTCGACTTTCCNGAACCTGAGGTTTCCTCTCCAGTGTTGACATGGATCTTGGGGTTCCTCTGGAGTCTCCACAGGAGATTCACGCCTCGTCTAGACTGGAAACATGCACGTCCACTTTCCTCCTGAGCTGTAGCAGCAACGTCAGGCATCCTGTCAAGTTTACACAGGGGTCTGAGGCTTTCCCTCGAGGCTTCCCACAGGACTGTAACATGTACCACCATGGTGTGAGTCGATACTCAGATGACAGTCGAGGCAGTGCAGGGAAATCAGCTTCCTATGGAGTGGACTGAGACTTTTGGGTTCTTTTGGAATGGTGGCATGACCCCTGGTGTTCCTTTCGATTTTCCTGTTGAGAGCACCTCCTCTTGAGATGCAACTGGAACACCAAGAATCCTTTCCCAATGAAGCAGGGAAAGGAACCCTCATCTTGATTGGAGGAGGGTGAAATGGGGCTCCTCTTGAGTTTGGAGGGATCCTCGGTGTTCCTCTAGAGTGGAGACGGGTATGTCGGGGAACTTCTTTAGTTGCTGCAAGGGTGTGAAGGACACTTTCGAGGTTCAAGAGGGAAGGTGTGATTTCCCTCAAGATGCCACAGTGGAAAAGGGCCTCCTCAAGCTTGGAGGAGTTAACCTCTTGGTTTTTCTCGAGTTGAGGCAGGTTAATCTAGAGTTGGGGCAGGTTCCTCTCGAGTTATGACTTGGAGCACAGGTACCCACCTTTGTGGCCTCAGGAAAGGCCAATCTCCATGTGAGTTGCCTCTCAGGATTCCTTTCAAATCGGGGCACGTCTAAGTCTCGTCTGGAGCTGATGCCGGAAATTCAGGCTTCCTTTCCAGTGCTGACATGGATCTTGGGATTCCCCTGGAGTCTCCACAGGGGAGTCAGGCCTTGTCTTGAGTGCAGACATGCACGTACACTTCCCTCCCGAGCTGTGGCAGAAGTGGCAGGATTCCAATAGAGTTGACACAGATATGTGTTGCTTTCTTTCGAGTCTTTCCCACAGGGTTATCACACGTGCCACCGTGGTGTGATTCGATGCTTGGTGTGACCTTCGAGGCAGTGCAGGGAAATCAGGTTCCTCTGGAGTGTACTGAGACATTGGGGGTCTTTTGGAATGGTGGCATGATCCCTGGAATTCCTCTCGACTTTCCTGTGGAGANTGCCACCGTGGTGTGATTCGATGCTTGGTGTGACCTTCGAGGCAGTGCAGGGAAATCAGGTTCCTCTGGAGTGTACTGAGACATTGGGGGTCTTTTGGAATGGTGGCATGATCCCTGGAATTCCTCTCGACTTTCCTGTGGAGAGCACCTCCTCTTGAGATGCGACGGCAAAGCCGGGAATCCTTTCTCGACGAAGCTGGGAAAGAAACCCTCATCTCAAACGGAGGAGGGGAAAACGGGGCTCCTCTGGAGTTGTGGTGGGACCTTCGGTGTTCCTCTCTAGTGGAGACCGGTATGTCAGGGAACTTCTTGAGTTGTAGCAAGTGTGGGAAGGACCCTTCGTAAATTCAAGAGGGAAGATATGACTTCCCTTGCGATGCCATAGTGGAAAGGGGCCTCATCATGCCTGATGGGAGAACTTCCTGGTATTTCTCTAGTTGTGGTAGGTTCCTCTCGAGTTATGATAGGGACCTCAGGGACCTGCTCATGTGGCCTCAGGAAAGGCCAGTCTCTATGTGAGTTGTAGGAGGCCTCTCGGGATTCCTCTCCAGTCGGTGCCAGGTCCTAAGTCCTCGTCTGGAGCCGAGGTCGGAACCTGAGATTTCTTCTCCAGTGTGGACATGGATCTTGGAGATCCTCTGGAGTGTCCACAGGGGAGTCAGGCCTCATCTCGAGTGGAGACATGCACGTCCGCTTTCCTCCAGAGCTCTATCAGCAGGGTCAGGCTTCCGGTCGAGTTGACACAGGCATCTGTGGCTTTCCCTCGAGGCTTTCCCCCAAAGCTGTCACACGTGCCACCGTGGTGTGAGTCGATACTTGGTGTGACAGTCGTGGCAGTACAGGGAAATCAGGTTCCTCTAGAGTGGACTGAGTCATATGGGGGTCTTTTGGAATGGTGGCACGACGCTTGGAGTTCCTCTCGACTTTCCTGTTGAGAGAACCTCCTCTTGAGTTGTGACGGGAAAGCCGGGATTCCATTCCTGAAGAAGCAGGGAAAGGAACCCTCATCTCGAGTGGAGGAGGGGTAATCGGGGTGAACTTGAGTTTCGAGGGACCCTTGGTGCTCCTCTCGAGTGGAGACGGGTATGTCGGGAAGTTCTTGATTTGCTGCAGGGGATTGAAGGGCCATTCTGAGGTTCAAGAGGGAAGGTATGATTTTCCTCAAGACGCCGCGGCAGAAAAGGGCCTCATCTCGCCTGGAGGGGAGAACCTCCTGGTTTTTCTTGAGTTGCAGCGGCTTCCTCTCGAGTTACGAATGGGACCTCAGGGAATGACTCATGTGGCCTCAGGAAAGGCCAGTCTCCATGTGAGTTGCCTCTCGGGATTCCTCTCCAGTCGGTGCCGGGTCCCAAGCCCTCATCTGGTGCCGAGGCCAGAACCTGAGGTTTCCTCTCCAGTGCTGACATGGATCTTTTGGATGTTCGGGAGTCACCACAGGGGAGTCAGGCCTTGTCTCTAGTGGAGACTTGCACATCTGCTTTCCTCCCGAGCTGTAGCAGCAGTGTCATGCTTCCCGTCAAGTTGACACAGAGATCTGTGGCTTAACCTCGAGGCTTTCCCACAGGACTGTCATACGTGCCATCGTGGTGTGAGATGATACTCGGGGTGACAATCGAGCCACGCAGGGACGTCATGATCTTCAGGAGTGGGCTGAGATATTTAGGGGTCTTTTGGAATGGTGGCACGACCCATGGAGTTCCTCTCGACTTTCCTGTGGAGAGCGCCTCCTTTTGAGATGTGACAGCAAAGCTGGGAATCCTTTCCCGACGATGCTGTGAAAGGAACCCTCATCTCGAATGGAGGAGGGGAAAACGGGGATTTTCTTGAGTTTTAGCGGGACCTTCGGTGTTCCTCTCGAGTGGAGACAGGTATTTCGGGGAACTATTTGAGTTTTAGCAAGTTTGTGAAGGACCCCTTCGAGGTTCCAAGAGGAAGGTGTGATTTCCCCCATGACGCCACAGCGGAAAATGGCCTCATCTCAGCTGGAGGGGAGAACCTCCTGGTTTTCCTCGACTTGTGGCTGGTTTCGTTGGAGTTACGAATGGGACCTCAGGGACCAACTCGTGTGGCCTCAGGAAAGGCCAGTCTTCATGTGAGTTGCTTCTCGGGATTCCGCTCCAGTCGGTGCCAGTTCCTAAGCCCTCGTCTGGTGCCGAGGTAGAAACCTGAGGTTTCCTCTCCATGGCTGACATGGATCTTTGGGATGCTCTGGAGTCACCCCACAGGGGTCAGGCCTTGTCTCTAGTGGAAATATGCACGTCCGCTTTCCTCCCGAGCTGTAGCAGCAGTGTCATGCTCCCCGTCGAGTTGACATAGAGATCTGTGGCTTAATATCGAGTCTTTCCCATAGGGCTGTTACACGTGCCACCGTGGTGTGAGACGATACTCGGGGTGACAATTGAGACAGTGCAGGGACATCATGTTCCTCAGGAGTGGGCTGAGACATTTGGGGGTCTTTTGGAATGGTGGCACGACCCATGGAGTTCCTCTCGACATTCCTGTTGAGAGCGCCTCCTTTTGAGATGTGACAGCAAAGCTGGGAATCCTTTCCCGACGATGCTGTGAAAGGAACCCTCATCTCGAATGGAGGAGGGGAAAACGGGGATTTTCTTGAGTTTTAGCGGGACCTTCGGTGTTCCTCTCGAGTGGAGACAGGTATTTCGGGGAACTATTTGAGTTTTAGCAAGTTTGTGAAGGACCCCTTCGAGGTTCCAAGAGGAAGGTGTGATTTCCCCCATGACGCCACAGCGGAAAATGGCCTCATCTCAGCTGGAGGGGAGAACCTCCTGGTTTTCCTCGACTTGTGGCTGGTTTCGTTGGAGTTACGAATGGGACCTCAGGGACCAACTCGTGTGGCCTCAGGAAAGGCCAGTCTTCATGTGAGTTGCTTCTCGGGATTCCGCTCCAGTCGGTGCCAGTTCCTAAGCCCTCGTCTGGTGCCGAGGCAGNGCGGCAGCTTCCTCTCGAGTTACGAATGGGACCTCAGGGACCGACTCGTTTGGCCTCAGGAAAGGCCAGCCTCCATGCGAGTTGCCTCTCGGGATTCCTCTCCAGTCAGTGCTGGGTCCTAAGCCCTCATCTGGTGCCAAGGCCGGAACCTGAGGTTTCCTCTCCATTGCTGACATGGATCTTTGGGATGCTCAGGAGTCACCCTAGGGGAGTCAGGCCTTGCCTTTAGAGGAGACATGCACGTCCACTTTCCTCCCAAGCTGTAGCAGCAGTGTCATGCTTCCCATCGAGTTGACACAGAGATCTGTGGCTTAACCTCGAGGCTTTTCCACACGGCAGTTACACGTGCCACTGTGGTGTGAGACGATACTTGGGGTGACAATCGAGGCAGAGCAGGGCCATCATGTTCCTCAGGAGTGGACTGAGACATTTGGCGATCTTTTGGAATGGTGGCACAACCCCTGGAGTTCCTCTAGACGTTCCTGTGGAGAGCGCCTTCTCTTGAGATGTGAAGGGAATGCCAATAATCCTTTCCTGAAGAAGCAGGGAAAGGAGCCCTCTTCTCGAGCAGAGGAGGGATAAACAGGGCTCCTCTTCAGTTTGGAGGGACCCTCGTGTTGCTCTGGAGTGGTGACGTGTATGTCAGGAAGTTCTTGAGTTGCTACAAGGGTGTAAAGGTCCCTTTCGCACTTCAAGATGTAAGTTGTGATTTCCTTCAAGACGCCACAGCGGAAAAGTGCCTCATCTTTCTGGAGGGGAGAAACGTCTGGGTTTTCTCGAGTTATGGCAGGTTCCTCTCGAGTTATGACAGAGACCTCAGGGACATACTCATGTGGCCTCAGGAAAGACCAGTTTCCATGTGAAGTGGGAGGGACCTCTTGGGATTCCTCTTCAGTCAGTGCCGGGTCCTAAGTCGTCATCTGGAGCCAAGGCCGGAACCTGAGGTTTCTTCTCGAGTGATGACATGGGTCTTGGGATTCCTCTGGAGTCTCCACAGGGGAGTCATTCCTTGTCTCCAGAAGAGTTAGGCACATTCCCTTTCCTCCCGAGCTGTAGCAGCAGTGACAGGCTTCCCGTCGAGTTGACACAGAGATCTCTGGCTTATCCTTGAGGCTTTTCCATAGAGCTGTCACAAGGGCCACTGTGGGGTGAGACAATACTCGGGGTGACAATCCAGGCAGTGCAGGGTAATCAGGTTCCTCTGGAGTGCACTGAGGCGTTTGGGGGTCTTTTGGAATGGTGGCACGACCCCTGGAGTTCCTCTCGACTTTCCTGTGGAGAACGCCTCCTCTTGAGATGAAACGGCAAAGCTGGGAATCCTTTCCCAAAGAAGCTCAGAAAGGAACCCTGATCTCGAACGGAGGATGGGAAAACTGGGCTCCTCTTGAGTTGTGGCGGGACCTTCGGTGTTCCTCTTGAGTGGAGACGGGTATGTCGGGGAACTTCGTGAGCTGAAGCAAGTGTGTGAAGGACCCTTTCGAGGTTCAAGAGGGAAGATGTGATTTCCCTCGCGACGCCACAGTGGAAAAGGGCCTCATCTCGCCTGGAGGGGAGAACTTTCTGGGTTTTCTCGAGTTGCGGCAGGTTCCTCTCGAATTAAGAATGGGACCTCAGGGACTGACTCATGTGGCCTCAGGAAAGGCCAGTCTCCATGCGAATGACCTCTCGGGATTCCTCTCCAGTTGGTGCCGGTTCCTAAGCCCTCGTCTCTTGCCGAGGCCAGAAATTGAGGTTTCATCTCCATTGCTGACATGGATCTTTGGGATGCTCTGGAGTCACCCCAGGGGAGTCAGGCCTTGTCTCTAGTGGAGACACGCACGTCCGCTTTCCTCCTGAGCTGTAGTAGCAGTGTCATGCTTCCCGTCAAGTTGACACAGAGATCTGTGGCTTAACCTCGAGGCTTTCCCACAGGGCGGTTACACGTGTCACCGTGGTGTGAGACAATACTCGGGGTGACAATTGAGGCAGTGCAGGGACATCATGTTCCTCAGGAGNGTTCAAGAGGGAAGGTGTGATTTCCTTCGAGATGCCACAGCGGAAAAGTGCCTCATCTTGCCTGGAGGGGAGAAACTTCTGGTTTTTCTCGAGTTATGGCAGGTTCCTCCCGAGTTATGATGGTGACCTCAAGGACACACTCGTGTGGGCTCAGGAAAGGCCAGTTTCTAAGCAAGGTGCGAGGGACCTCTCAGGATTCCATTTTAGTTGGTGCCGGGTCCTAAGTCCTAGTCTGGATCCGAGGCCAGAATCTTAGGTTTCTTCTCGAGTGCTGACATGGACCTTTGGGATGTTCTGGAGTCACCACAGGGGAGTCTGGCCTTGTCTCTAGTGGATACATGCACGTCTGCTTTCCTCCCGAACTGTAGAAGCAGTGTCATGCTTCCCCTCGAGTTGACACAGAGATCTGTAGCTTAACCTCAAGGCTTTCCCACAGGGCTGTTACACGTGCCACCGTGGTGTGAGCCGATACTCAGGGTGACAATTGAGGCAGTGTAGGGACATCATCAACCTCAGGAGTGGACTGAGACATTTGCGGGTCTTTTGGAATGGTGTCACAATCCATGGATTTCCTCTCGACGTTCCTGTTGAGAGCACCTCCTCTTGAGATGTGACAGGAACGCTGGTAATCCTTTCCTGATGAAGCAGGTAAAGGAGCAGTCTTCTCGAGCAGAGGAGGTCTAAACAGGGCTCCTCTTGAATTTAGACGGACCCTCGTGTTCCTCTTGAGTGGTGACGGGTATATCAGGAAGTTCTTGATTTGCTGCAAGGGTGTGAAGGACCCTTTCGAGTTTCAAGAGGGAAGGTATGATTTCCTTCAAGGCGCCACTGCGGAAAAGTGCCTCATCTTGCCTTGAGGGGAGAAACTTCTGGTTTTTCTCGAGTTATGGTAGGCTCCTCTCGAGTTACGACAGCGACCTCAGGGGCACACTTGTGTGGTCTCAGGAAAGGCCAGTTTCCATGCGAGGTGTGAGGGGCCTTTCGCGATTCCTCTCCAGTCGGTGCCAGGTACTAAGTCTTCGTCTGGAGCCGAGGCTAGAACCTGCGGTTTCTTCTCGAGTGCTGACATGAATCCTGGGGTTCCTCTGGAGTCTTCACAGGGGAGTCAGGCCTCATCTCGAGTGGAGACATGCACGTCCGCTTTCCTCCCAATCTCTATCAGCAGGTTGAGGCTTCCGGTCGAGTTGACACAGGGATCTGTGGCTTTCCCTCGAGGCTTTCACACAGAGCTGTCACACATGCCACCGTGGTGTGAGATGATACTCGGGGTGACAGTCGAGGCAGTGCAGGGACATCATGTTCCTCAGGAGTGGACTGAGACATTTGCGGGTCTTTTGGAATGGTGGCACGACCCCTGGAGTTCCTCTCGACTTTCCTGTGGAGCCACCTTCTCTTGAGATGCGACGGAAAACCCGGGAATCCTTTCCCTCGAAGCAGGGAATGGAACCCTCATCTCTAACAGAGGAGGGGCAAACGGGGCTCCCCTTGGGTTGTCAGGACCCTCGGTGTTCCTCTCGAGTGGAGACGAGTATTTCGGGAAGTTCTTTAGTTGCTGCAAGGACCCTTTCAAGGTTCAAGAGGGAAGGTTTGATTTCCCTCAAGACGCTGTAGCAGAAAAGGGCCTTATCTCGCCTTGAGGGGAGAACCTCCTGTTTTTTCTCGAGTTGTGGTAGGTTCCTCTCGAGTTATGACAGGGACCTCAGGGACTGACTCTTGTGGTCTCAGGAAAGGCCAGTCTCCATGCAAGTTATGAGGGGCCTCTCAGGATTCCTCTCCAGTTGGTGCTGGGTCCTAAGCCCTCATCTGGAGACGTGGCCAGAACCTGAGGTTTCCTCTCCAGTGCTGACATGGATCTTGGGGTTCCTATGGATTCACCACAAGGGAGTCATACCTCATCTCGAGTGGAGACATGTACATCACCTTTCTTCCCGAGCTGTAGCAGCAGTGTCAGGCTTCCATTCGAGTTGACAGAGGGATCTGTGGCTTTCCCTCGAGGCTTTTCCACAGGGCTGTCACACGTGCCGCCCTGCTGTGAGTCGATACTCAGGGTGACAGTCGAGACATTGCAGGGAAATCAGGTTCCTCTTTAGTGGACTGAGACATTTGGGGGTCTTTTGGAATGGTGACACGACCCCTGGAGTTCCTCTCCACATTCCTGTTGAGAGTGACTCATCTTGAAATGCGATGGGATTTCCTGGAATCCTTTCCCAATTAAACAGGGAAAGGAACCTCATCTTGAGCAGAGGAGTGGAAACGGGGCTCCTCTTGAGATGTGAGGGGACATTCGGTGTTCCTCTCGTGTGGAGACGGGTATGTTGGGGACCTTCTCGAGTTGATGCAAGGGTGTGAAGGAACCTTTTGAGGTTCAAGAGTGAAGGTGTGATTTCCCTCGAGACTCCACAGCAGAAATGGGCCTCATCTTGCCTCGACGGGATAACCTCCTGGTTTTGCACGAGTTGCGGCAGGTTCCTCTCGAATTACAATGGGGACCTCTTGGAAACGCTCGTGTGGCTTAAGGAAAGGCCACTCTCCATGCGAGTTCTGAGGGGCCTCTTGGGATTTTTCTCCAGTCGGTCCCGGGTCTAAGTTATCGTCTGGAGCCGTGGCCGGAAACTGAGGTTTCCTCTCCAGTGATGACATGGATCTTGGGGTTCCTCTGGAGTCTCCACAGGGGAGTCAGGCCTCGTTTCGAGTGGAGGCATGCACGTCCGCTTTCCTCCCGAGCTGTAACAGCAGTGTCAGTCTTCCCGTCGAGTTGACACTGGGTTCTGTGGTATTCTCTCAAGGCTTTCCTACAGGTCTGTCACACGTGCCACTATGTGGTGAGTCGATACTCGGGTGACAGTCAAGGCAGTGCAGGGAAATCTAGTTCCACTGGAGTAGACTGGGACAATTGGGGGTCTTTTGGATTGGTGGTACAACCCCTGTATTTCCTCTTGACTTTCTTGTTGAGATCGCCTCCTCTTGAGATGCGATGGGAACGCCTGGAATCTTTCCCGAAGAAGCAGGGAAAGGAACCCTCATGTCGTGTGGAGGAGAGGAAAAGGGGCTCCTATTGAGTTTGGCGCAAACCTCGGTGTTCCTCTTGATTGGAGACGGGGATGTCGGGGAACTTCATGAGTTGCAGCAAGCACGCAAAATACCCTTTCGAGGTTTAAGATGGAAAGTGATTTCCCTCGAGACGCCACAGCTGAAAAAGGCCTCATGTCACCTGGAAGGGAGAACCTCCTGGTTTTCTTGGATTGCAGCCAGTTCCTCTCAAGTTACGATGGGGACCTCAGGGACCCGCTCGTGTGGCCTCAGGAAATGACAGTCTCCATGCGAGTTGCAATGGGCCTCTCTGGATTCCTCTCCAATCAGTGCTGGATCCTAAGTCCTCGTCTGGAGCCAAGACCTGCACCTGAGGTTTTCTCTCCAGTGCTGACATGGATCTTGGGGTTCCTCTGGAGTCTCCTCAGGGGAGTCAGATCTTGTCTTGAGTGGAGACATGCACGTCCACTTTCCTCCCGAGCTGTAGCAGCAGTGTCAGTCTTCCCCTCGTTTTGACACAGGGATCAGTGCCTTTCCATCGAGGCATTCCCACAGGGCTCTCACACGTGCTACTGTGGTGTGAGTCAATAATTGGCATGACAGTTGATGCAGTGCAGGGAAATCAGGTTCTTCTGGAGTGGACTGAGACATTTGGGGGTCTTTTGGAATGGTGGCACGACCACTGGAGTTCCTCTCGACTTTCCTGTTGAGAGTGCCTCGTCTTGAGATGCGATGGGAACACCCCGAATCCTTTCCCAACGAAGCAGGGAATGGAACCATCATCTTGAGCAGAATACGGGGAAACAGGGCTCCTCTTCAGTTGTGCAGGACCCTCGGGGTTCCTCTTGAGTGGCAACGGGAATTTAGGGGACTTCTTGAGTTGCTGCAAGTGTGTGAAGGACCCTTTCCAGGCTCAAGAGGAAAGGTGTGAATTCCCACGAGATGCCGAACCGGAAAATGGCCTCATCTCGCCTAGAGGGGAGAACCTCCTGGTTTTTCTCAAGTTGCAGCGAGTTCTTCTCGAGTTACAACAGGGACATCAGGGACCTGATCTTGTGGCCTCAAGAAAGGCCAGCTCCATGCAACTTGTGAGGGGCCTCTCAGGATTCCTCTGCAGTTGGTGTCGTGTCATAAGACCTCGTCTGGAGCCGAGGCTGGAACCAGAGTTTTCCTCTCCAGAGCTGACATGGATCTTGGGGTTCCTCTGGANTACTCAGGGTGACAATCCAGGCAGTGCAGGGAAATCAGGTTCCTCTGGAGCACACTGAGGCATTTGGGGGTCTTTTGGAATGGTGGCACAACCCCTGGAGTTCCTCTCGACTTTCCTGTGGAGAGCACCTGCACTTGAGATGCAACGGCAAAGCCGGGAATCCTTTGCCGACGAAGCTGGGAAAGGTACCCTCATCTCGAACGGAAGACGGAAAACAGGGGTCCTCTTGAGTTTTGGCGAGACCTTCGGTGTTCCTCTCGAGTGGAGACGGGTATATCGGGGAACTTTGTGAGTTGTAGCAAGTGTGTGAAGGACCCTTTCGAGGTTCAAGAGGGACGGTGTGATTTCTCTCGTGACGCCACAGTGGAAAAGGACCTCATCTCGCCTGGAGGAGAGAACCTCCTGGGTTTTCCCAAGTTGCGGCAGGTTCCTCTCGAGTTAAGAATGGGACCTCAGGGACCAACTCATGTGGCCTCAGGAAAGGCCAGTCTCCATGCGAATGACCTCTTGGGATTCCTCTCCAGTTGGTGCCAGTTCCTAAGCCCTCGTCTGATGCCAAGCCTGAAACATGAGGTTTCTTCTCCATTGCTGACATGGATCTTTGGGATGCTCTGGAGTCACCACAGGGCAGTCAGGCCTTGTCACTAGTGGAGACATGCACGTCCACTTTCCTCCCGAGCTGTAGTAGCAGTGTCATGCTTCCCGTCGAGTTGACACAGAGATCTGTGGCTTACCCTCGAGGCTTTCCCACAGGGCTGTTACACGTGCCACCTTGGTGTGAGATGATACTCGGGGTGACAGTCGAGCCAGTGCAGGGACATCATGTTCCTCAGGAGTGGACTGAGATATTTGGGGGTCTTTTGGAATGGTGGCACGACACATGGAGTTCCTCTTGACTTTCCCATGGAGAGCGCCTCCACTTGAGATGTGACGGGAACGCCGATAAACCTTTCCTGACGAAGCACGGCAAGGAGTCCTCATCTCAAGTGGAGGAGGGGTAAACAGGCACCTCTTGAGTTTTGAGGGACCCTCGTGTTGCTCTCGAGTGGTGACGGGTATGTTGGGAAGGTCTTGAGTTGCTTCAAGGGTGTGAAGGACCCTTTCGAGGTTCAAGAGGGATGGTGTGATTTCCTTCGAGACGCTGCAGCATAAAAGTGCCTTATCTTGCCTGGAGGGGAGAAACTTCTGGTTTTTCTCGAATTATGGCAGGTTCCTCTCGAGTTACAATGGCGACCTCAGGGACACACTCGTGCAGCCTCAGGAAAGGCCAGTGTCCATGTGAGGTGCATGGGACCTCTCGGGATACCTCTCAAGTCGGTGCCGGGTTCTAAGTCCTCATATGGAGGCGAGGCTGGAACCTGAGGTTGCTTCTCGAGTGCTGACATGGATCTTGGGGTTCCTCTGGAGTCTCCACAGGGGAGTCATTCCTTCTCTTCAGTGGAGTTAAGCACGTTCGCTTTCCTCCCGAGCTGGAACAGCAGTGTCAGCCTTCCCGTTGAGCTGACAAAGAGATCTGTGGCTTATCCTCGAGGCTTTCCCACATGGCTGTCACACAGACCACCGTGGTGTGAGATGATACTCGGGGTGACAATCAAGGCAGTGCAGGAAAATCAGGTTCTCTGGAGAGGACTGAGACATTTGGGTGTCTTTTGGAATGGTGGCATGACCCCTGGAGTTCCTGTCAACTTTCCTGTGGAGAGCGCCTCCACTTGAGATGCGACAGGAAAGCCAGGAATCCTTTCCCGATGAAGCTGGGAAAGGAACCCTCATCTCGAATGGAGGACGGGAAAATGGGGCTCCTCCTGAGTTGTGGCGGGAACTTCGGTGTTCCTCTTGAGTGGAGACGGTTTGTCGGGGAACTTCGTGAGTTGTAGCAAGTGTGTGAAGGACACTTTCGAGGTTCAAGAGGGAAGGTGTGATTTCCCTCGCGTTGCCACAGTGGAAAAGGGCCTTATCTTGCCTGGAGGGGAGATCCTCCTGGGTTTTCTCGAGTTGCGGCAGGTTCCTCTCGAGTTATGAATGGGACCTCAGGGACCGACTCGTGTGGCCTCAGGAAAGGCCAGTCTCCATGCGAGTTGCCTCTCGGGATTCCTCTCCAGTTGGTGCCAGGTCCTAAGCCCTCGTCTGGAGCCGAGGCCAGAACCTGATGTTTCCTCTCCAGTGCAGGCATGGATCTCGGAGTTCCTCTGGAGTGTCCACAGGGGAGTCAGACCTCATCTCGATTGGAGACATGCATGTCTGCTTTCCTCCCGAGCTCTATCAGCAGGGTCAGGCTTCTGGTCGAGTTGACACAGGGATCTGTGACTTTCCCTCGAGGCTTTCCCACAGAGCTGTCACATATGCCACCGTGGTGTGAGTTGATACTCGGTGTGACAGTTGTGGCAGTATAGGGAAATCAGGTTCCTCTAGAGTGAACTGAGTCATATGGGGGTCTTTTGGAATGGTGGCATGACCCTTGGAGTTCCTCTCGACTTTCCTGTTGAGAGAACTTCCTCTTGAAATGTGACGGGAATGCCGGGAATCCATTCCTGTAGAAGCAGGGAAANCCTCTAGAGTGAACTGAGTCATATGGGGGTCTTTTGGAATGGTGGCATGACCCTTGGAGTTCCTCTCGACTTTCCTGTTGAGAGAACTTCCTCTTGAAATGTGACGGGAATGCCGGGAATCCATTCCTGTAGAAGCAGGGAAAGGAACCCTCATCTCGAGCGGAGGAGGGGTAAACGGGAAGCTCTTGAGTTTCTAGGGACCCTCGTTCCTCTCGAGTGGAGACGGATATGTCAGGAAGTCCTTGATTTGCAACAGAGGTTTGCAGGGCCCTTCCGAGGTTCAAGAGGGAAGGTATAATTTCCCTCAAGACACTGCGGTGGAAAAGTTCCTCATTTTGCCTGGAGGGGAGAACCTCTTGGTTTTCTCAAGTTGAGGCAGCTTCCTCTCGAGTTATGAATGGGACCACAGGGACCGACTCGTGTGGTCTCATGAAAGGCCAGCCTCCATGCGAGTTGCCTCTCGGGATTCCTCTCCAGTTGGTGCCGGGTCCTGAGCCCTCGTCTGGAGCCGAGGCCGGAAACTGAGGTTTCCTCTCCATTGCTGACATGGATGTTTGAGATGCTCTGAAGTCACCCCAGGGGTGTCAGGCCTTATCTCTAGTGGAGAAATGCACGTCCGCTTTCCTCCCGAGCTGTAGCAGCAGTGTCATGCTTCCTGTTGAGTTGACACAGAGATCTGTGGCTTAACCTTGAGGTTTTCCCACAAGGTTGTCACACGTGCCCCCGTGGTGTGAGATGATACTTGGGGTAACAATCGAGGCAGTGCAGGGACATCATGATGCTCAGGAATGGACTGAGACATTTGGGCGTCTTTTGGAATGGTGCCACGACCCCTGGAGTTCCTCTCGACTTTCCTGTGGAGAGCGCCTTCTCGTGAGATGGGACGGCAAAGCTGGGAATCCTTTCCCGATAAAGCTGGGAATGGAACCCTCATCTCGAATGTAGGAGGGGTAAACGGGGATCCTCTTGAGTTGTGGTGGGACCTTCGGTGTTTGTCTCGAGTGGAGACGGGTATGTCGGGGAACTTCTTAAGTTTTAGCAAGTGTGTGAAGGACCCCTTCGAGGTTCCAAAGGGAAGGTGTGATTTCCCCGACGACACCACAGCGGAAAAGGGCCTCATCTCGCCTGGAGTGGAGAACGTCCTGGTTTTCCTCGAGTTGTGGCAGGTTTCTTTCAAGTTAAGAAAGGGACCACAGGGACTGTCTCGTGTGGCCTCAGGAAAAGAAAGTCTTCATGCGAGTTGCCTCTCGGGATTCCTCCCCAGTCGGTGCCATGTCCTAAGTCCTCATCTGGAGTCGAGGCCAGAACTTCAGGTTGCTTCTCGAGTGCTGACATGGATCTTGGGGAACCTCTGGATTCTCCACAGGGAGTCATTCCTTGTCTCCAGTGGAGTTAGGCACGTTCGCTTTCCTCCTGAGCTGGAGCAGCAGTGTCAGGCTTCCTGTCGAGATGACACAGAGATCTGTAGCTTACGCTTAAAGTTTTCCCACAGGGCTGTCACAAGGGCACCATGGTATGAGACAATACTCGGGTTGACAATCGAGGCAGTGCAGGGAAATCAGGTTCCTCTGGAGTGCACTGAGACATTTGGGCATCTTTTGGAATGGTGGCATGACCCATGGAATTCCTCTCGACGTTCCTGTTGAGAGCACCTCCTCTTGAGATGTGACGGGAATGCCAGTAATCCTTTCCTGAAGAAGCAGGGAAAGGAGCCCTCTTCTCGAGTGGAGGAGGGGTAAACAGGGCTCCTCTTGAGTTTGGCGGTACCCACGTATTGCTCTCGAGTGGTGACGGGTATGTCAGGAAGTTCTTGAGTTGCTGCAGTGGTGTGAAGGACCCTTTCGAAGTTCAAGAGGGAAGATGAGATTTTCTTCGAGATGCCATAGCAGAAAAGTGCCTCATCTTCCTGGAGGGGAGAAACTTCTGGTTTTTCTCGAGTTATGGCAGTTTCTTTTCGAATTACGATGGTGACCTCAGGGACGCACTCGTGCGGGCTCAGGAAAGGCCAGTTTCCATGCGAGGTGCGAGGGACCTGTCAGGATTCCTCTCCAGTCAGTGCCGGGTCCTAAGTCATCATCTAGAGCCAAGGCCGGAACCTGAGGTTTCTTCTCGAGTGCTGACATGGGTCTTGGGGTTCCTCTGGAGTCTCCACAGGGGAGTCATTCCTTGTCTCCAGAGGAGTTAGGCACGTTCCCTTTCCTCCCGAGCTAGAGCAACATGTCAGGCTTCCTGTCGAGTTGACAAAGAGATCTGTGGCTTACCATTGAGACTTTCCCACAGGGCTGTCACACGGGCCACCGTGGTGTGAGACAATACTCTGGATGACAATCGAGGCAGTGCAGGGAAATCAGGTTCCTCTGGAGTGCACTGAGGCATTTGGGGGTCTTTTGGAATGGTGGCACGACCCCTGAAGTTCCTCTCGACTTTCTTGTGGAGAGCGCCTGCACTTAAGATGCAACAGCAAAGCCGGGAATCCTTTGCCAACAAAGCTGGGAAAGGATCCCTCATCTCGAACTGAAGATGGAAAACGGGGTTCCTCTTGAGTTTTGGCGGGACCTTCGGTGTTCCTCTCAAGTGGAGATGGGTATATCGGGGAACTTTGTGAGTTGTAGCAATTGTGTGAATGTCCCTTTCGAGGTTCAAGAGGGAAGGTGTGATTTCCCTCGCGACACTAAAGTGGAAAAGGGCCTCATCTCGCCTGGAGGGGAGAACCTCCTGGGTTTTCCCGAGTTGCAGCAGGTTCCTCTCGAGTTAAGAATGGGACCTCAGGGACTGACTCGTGTGGCCTCAGGAAAGGCCAGTCTCCATGCGAATGACCTCTCGGGATTCCTCTCCAGTTGGTGCCAGTTCCTAAGCCCTCGTCTGGTCCTGAGGCCGGAACATGAGGTTTCCTCTCCAGTGTGAACATGGAT
>SJYS01024470.1:38865-55805 GCA_006410695.1 Philantomba maxwellii
CAGTCCTCGTCTGGTGCTGAGGCCAGAACCTGAGGTTTCCTCTCCATGGCTGACATGGATCTTTGGGATGCTCTGGAGTCACCACAGGGGAGTCAGGCCTTGTCTCTAGTGGAGACATGCATGTCCGCTTTCCTCCCGAGCTGTAGCAGCAGTGTCATGCTTCCCGTCAAGTTGACACAGAGATCTGTGGCTTAACCTCGAGGCTTTCCCACAGGGTGGTTACACGTGCCACCGTGGTGTGAGGCGGTACTCAGGGTGACAATTGGGGCAGTGCAGGGACATAATATTCCTCAGGAGTGGACTGAGACATTTGGGGGTCTTTTGGAATGGTGGCATGACCCATGTAGTTCCTCTCCACGTTCCTGTTGAGAGCGCCTCCTCGAGATGTGACGGGAACGCTGGTAAACCTTTCCTGATGAAGCAGGGAAAGGAGTCCTCATCTCAAGCGGAGGAGGGGTAAACGAGTCTCCTCTTGAGTTTGGAGGGACCCTCGTGTTTCTCTCGAGTGGTGATGGGTATGTTGGGATGTTGTTGAGTTGCTTCAAGGGTGTGAAGGACCCTTTCAAGGTTCAAGAGGGAAGGTGTGATTTCCTTCGAGACGCCGCATTGGAAAAGTGCCTCATCTTGCCTGGAGGGGAGAAACTTCTGGTTTTTCTCGAGTTATGGCAGGTTCCTCTCGAGTTATGATGGTGACCTCAGGGACTCACTCGTACGGCCTCAGGAAAGGCCAGTTTCCATGCGAGGTGTGTGGTACCTCTCCGGATTCCTCTCCAGTCAATGCCGGGCCCTAAGTCCTCATCTGGATCTGAGGCCGGAACCTGAGGTTTCCTCTTGAGTGCTGACATGGATCTTGGCATATCTCTGGAGTCTCCACAGGAGAGTCATTCCTTGTCTCCAGTGGAGTTAGGCACGTTCGCTTTCCTCCCGAGCTGGAGCAGAAGTGTCAGGCTTCCCGTCAAGTTGACACAGAGATCTGTGGCTTAATCTCGAGGCTTTCCCACAGGGCTGTCACACGGGCCACTATGGTGTGAGATGATACTCTGGATGACAATCGAGGCAGTGCAGGGAAATCAGGTTCCCCTGGAGTGGACTGAGACATTTTGGCGTCTTTAGAATGGTGTTATGACCCCTGGAGTTCCTCTCGACTTTCCTGTAGAGAGCGCCTCCTCTTGAGATGCAACGGCAAATTCAGGATTCCTTTCCCGACGAAGCTTTGAAAGCAACCCTCATCTCGAACGGAGGACGGGAAAACGGGCCTCCTCTTGAGTTGTGGCGGGAACTTCGGTGTTAGTCTCAAGTGGAGACGGGTATGTCGGGGAACTTCGTGAGATGTAGCAAGTGTGGGAAAGACCCTTCCAAAGTTCAAGAGGGATGGTATGATTTTCATCACGACGCCAAAGCGGAAAAAGGCCTCATCACGCCTGAGGGGAGAACTTCCTGGAATTTCTCTAGTTGTGACAGGTTCCTCTCGAGTTACAATAGGGACTTCAGGGACCCCCTCGTGTGGCCTCAGGAAAGACCAGTCTCTATGCAAGTTGCGAGAGGCCTCTCAGGATTCCTCCCCAGGCAGTGCTGGGTCCTAAGTCCTCGTCTGGAGCCGAGGCCAGAATCTGAGGTTTCCTCTCCAGTGCGGACATGGATCTTGGAGTTCCTCTGGAGTGTCCACAGGGGAGTCAGGCCTNTCCCCAGGCAGTGCTGGGTCCTAAGTCCTCGTCTGGAGCCGAGGCCAGAATCTGAGGTTTCCTCTCCAGTGCGGACATGGATCTTGGAGTTCCTCTGGAGTGTCCACAGGGGAGTCAGGCCTCATCTCGAATGGAGACATTCACGTCTGCTTTCCTCCCGAGCTCTATCAGTGGGGTCAGGCTTCCAGTTGAGTTGACACAGGGATCTGTGGCTTTCCCTCGAGGCTTTCTCACAGAGCTGTCACACATGCCACCCTGGTGTGAGTCGATACTCGGTGTGACAGTCGGGGCAGTACAGGGAAATCAGGTTCCTCTAGAGTGAACTGAGTCATATGGGGCTCTTTGGTAATGAATGGCACGACCCTTGGAGTTCCTCTCGACTTTCCTGTTGAGAGAACCTCCTCTTGAAATGCAATGGGAATGCAAGAATCCATTCCTGAAGAAGCAGGGAAAGGAACCCTCATCTCGAGTGGAGGAGGGGTAAACGACGTGCTTTTGAGTTTCTAGGGACCCTCGGTGTTCCTCTTGAGGGGAAACGGGTATGTCGGGAAGTTCTTGATTTTCTGCAGGGGTTTGTAGGGCCCTTCCGAGGTTCAAGAGGGAAGGTATGATTTCCCTCAAGACGCTGCAGCGGAAAAGGGCCTCATCTCACCTGGAGGGGAGAATCTCCTGGTTTTCTCGAGTTGAGGCAGCTTCCTCTCGAGTTACGAATGGGACCACAGGGACCGACTCATGTGGCCGCATGAAAGTCCAGTCTCCATGCGAGTTGCCTCTCGGGATTCCTCTCCAGTTGGTGCCGGTCCTAAGCCCTTGTCTTGTGCCGAGGCCGGAACCTGAGCTTTCCTCTCCATTGCTGACATGGATGTTTGGGATGCTCTGGAGTCACCCCAGGGGAGTCAGGCCTTGTCTCTAGTCGAGACTTGCACGTCCGCTTTCCTCCCGAGATGACGCAGCAGTGACATGCTTCCTGCCAAGTTAACACAGAGATCTGTGGCTTAACCTCGAGGCTTTCCCACAGGGCTGTCACACATGCCCCCATGGTGTGAGATGATACTCGGGTAACAATCGAGGCAGTGCAGGGACATCATGATCCTCAGGAGTGGACTGAGACATTTGGGGGTCTTTTGGAATGGTGGCACGACCCCTGGAGTTCCACTCGACTTTCCTGTGGAGAGTGCCTCCTCTTGAGATGTGATGGGAAGGCCGGAAATCCTTTCCTGAAGAAGCAGGGAAAGGAGCCCTCATCTCGAATGGAGGAGGGGTAAATGGGGCTCCTCTTGAGTTTGGAGGGACCAGTGTGTTGCTCTCGAGTGGTGATGGGTATGTTGGGAAGTTCTTGAGTTGCTTCAAGGGTGTGAAGGACCCTTTCAAGNCCAGAGGAACCTGATTTTCCTGCACTGCCTCGACTGTCACCCCGAGTATCGACTCACACCATGGTGGCATGTATAACAGCCCTGTGGGAAAACCTTGAGGGAGAGTCACAGATCCCTGTGTCAACTCTACAGGAAGCCTGACACTGCTGCTACAGTTCGGGAGGAAAGCAGGCATGCATGTCTCCACTCCACACGAGGCCTGACTCCCCTGTGGAGTCTCCAGAGGACCCCCAAGTTCCATGTCTGCACTGGAGAGGAAACCTCAGGTTCCAGCATCGGCTACAGACGAGTACTTAGGACCCAGGACCGAGTGGAGAGGAATCCCGAGAGGCCCCTCACAACTCGAATGGAGACTGGCCTTTTCAGAGCCCACACGAATGGGTACCTGAGGACCCGTCATAACTTGAGAGGAACCTGCCGCAATCGAGAAAAATCTGGAGATTTTCCCCTTCAGGAGAGATGAGGCCCTTTTCCGATCTGCTGTCTCGAGGGAAATCACACCTTCCCCTTTGAACCTCGATCGTTTCCTTCACACCCTTGTTGCAACACGAGAAGTTTCCCGACGTACCCGTCTCCACTCGAGAGGAACACCGAGGGACTCGCCAACCTCAAGAGGAGCCCCAGTTCCCCCTCCTATACTCGAGACACAGGTTCCCTTCCCTGCTTCGTTGGGAAAGGATTCCTGGAGTCCTGTCGCATAAGATGAAGCGCTTTCAACAGGAAAGTCGAGAGGAACTCCAGGGGTCGTGTCCCCATTCCAAAAGACCCCCAAATGTCTCAGTCCTCTCCAGATGAATCTGATTGCCCTGCACTGCCTCAACTGTCACCCCGAGTATCGACTCACACCACGGTAGCACGTGTGAAAGCCCTGTGTGAAAGCCTCGATGGAAAGCCACAGATCCCTGTGTCAAGATAGGACGACGGACACTGCTGCTACAGCTCGGGAGGAAAACAGACACGCATGTCTCCCCTCGAGACGAGGCCTGACTCCACTGTGGAGACTCCAGAGCAACCCCAAGATCCATGTCAGCACTGGAGAGGAAACCTCAGGTTGCAGGCTCGGCTCCAGACGAGGATTTAGGACCCGGCACCTACTGGAGAGGAATCCCAAGAGGCCCATTGCAACTCGCATGGAAACTGGCCTTTCCTGAGGCCACACGAGCAGGTCCCTGAAGTCCCTGTCGTACCTCGAGAGGAACCTGCCACAACTCGAGAAAAACCAGGAGGTTCTCCCCTCCAGGTAAGATGAGGCCTTTTTGCCTGCAGTGTCTCGAGGAAAATCACACCTTCCCTCTTGAACCTCGAAAGGGTCCTTCACACCCTTGCAGAAACTCAAGAAGTTCCACAAAATACCCGTCTCCACACGAGAGAACACCACGGGTCCCGCCACAACTCAAGAGGAGCCCCATTTCCCCATCCTCCGCTCAAGATGAGGGTTCCTTTCCCTGCTTCGTGGGAAAGGATTTACAGCATTCCCGTCACATCTCAAGACCAGACAATGTCAACAGGAAATTGCAAGGAACTCCAGGGGTCTTGCCACCATTCCAAATGACCCCCAAATGTCTGAGTCCACTCCAGAGGAACCTGATTTTCCTGCACTGCCTCGACTGTCACCCTGAGTATCGACTCACACCGTGGTGGCACGTGTGACAGCCCTGTGGGAAAGCCTCGAGGGAGAGCCACAGATCCCTGTGTCAACTCGACGGGAAGCCTGACACTGCTGCTACATCTCGGGAGGAAAGCGGACATACATGTCTCCACTCGAGATGAGGCCTGCCGCTCATGTGGAGACTCCAGAGGAACCCCAAGATCCACATCAACTGCAGAGAGGAAACCTCAGGTTTCAGCCTTGGCTCAAGATGAGGACTTAGGACTTGGCACCGACTGGAGAGAAATCCCATGAGGGCCCTCACAACTCGCATGGAGACTGGGCTTTCCTGAGGCCACACAAGAGGGTCCCCGGGCCCCATTGTAAATCGAGAGGAACCTGCCGCAACTCGTGAAAAACAAGGAGGTCCTTTCCTCCAGGCAAATTGAGGCCCTTTTCTGCTGCGGCCTCCAGCGGGAAATCACACCTTCCATCATGAACGTTGAAAGGGTCCTTCACACCGTTGCTGCAACTCAAGAAGTTCTCCGACATACCCATCTCCACTCGAGAGGATCACGGAGGGTCCTGCCATACTGAAGAGGAACCCCGTTTCCCCCTCCTCCGCTCGAGATGAGAGTTCCTTTCCCTGCTTCTTCGGGAAAAGATTCCTGGCATTCCCATCGCATCTCAAGAGGAAGCACTCTCCACAGGAAAGTAGAAAGGAACTCCAGGGGTTTTGCCACCATTCCAAAAGACCTCAAAATGTCTCAGTACACTCCAGAGGAACCTGATTCCTGCACTGCCTCGACTGTCTCCACGAGTATTGACTCACACCATGGTGGCACGTGTGACAGCCCTGTCAGAAAGCATCGAGGGAAAATCACCAATCCCTGTGTCAACTTGACGTGAAAACTGACACTGCTGCTACAGCTCAGCAGGAAAGCGGGCGTGCATGTCTCCACTCGAGAAGAGGCCTTACTCCACTGTGGAGACTCCAGAGGAAGCCAAAGAACCATGTCAGCACTGGGGAGGAAACATCAGGTTCCGGCCTCAGCTCCAGACTAAGACTTAGAACCCGGCACTGACTGGAGAGGAATCCCAAGAGGCCCCTCGCTACTTGCATGGAGACTGGCCTTTCCTGAGGCCACACGACCGCGTCCTGAGGTCCCCGTCATAATTCAAGAGGAATGTGCCACAGTTCGAGAAAAAACAGGAGGTTCTGCCCTCCAAGCGAGATGAGGCTTTTTTCCACTGCGGCGTCACGAGGGAAATCACACCTTCCCTCTTGAACCTCCAAAGGGTCCTTCACACCCTTGCAGCAACTTCAGAAGTTCCCCAGCATACCCGTGTCCACTCGAGAGGAAAACCGAGGGTCCCACCACAATTCAAGAGGAGCCCCGTTTTCCCCACCTCTACTCGAGATGATTGTTTCTTTCCCTGCTTCATCGGGAAAGGATTCGCGGCATTCCCGTCACATCTGAAGAGAAGGTGCTCTCAACAGGAGTGTCTAGAGGAAATCCAGTTGTCCTGCCACCATTCCTAAAGATCCCCAAATATCTCAGTCCACTCCAGAGGAACCCGATTGCCCTGAACTGCCTCTACTGTCACACCGAGTATCGACTCACACCATGGTGGCATGTATAACAGCACTGTGGGAAAGCCTCGAGGGAGAGCCACAGATCCCTGTGTCAACTCGATGGGAAGCCTGACACTGCTGCTACAGTTCGGGAGGAATGCAGACGTGCATGTCTCCATTCAAGACGAGGCCTGACTCCCCTGTGGAGGCTTCAGAGGACCCCCAAGGTCCATGTCCGCACTGGAGAGGAAACCTCAGGTTCCAGCATCGGCTCCAGACGAGTACTTAGGACCCAGGACCGAGTGGAGAGGAATCCTGAGAGGCCCCTCGCAACTCGAATGGAGACTGGCCTTTTCGGAGCCCACACGAGCAGGTACCTGAGGACCTGTCATAACTTGAGAGGAACCTGCTACAACTCGAGAAAAACCAGGAGATTCTCCCCTCCAGAAGAGATGAGGCCCTTTTCTGATCCGCCGTCTCGAGGGACATCCCACCTTCCCTGTTGAACCTCGAATGTTTCCTTCAGACTCTTGTTGCAGCACAAGAAGTTCCCCGACGTACCCGTCTCCACTCGAGAGGAAGACCGAGGGTCCCACCAACCTCAAGAGGAGCCCCAGTTCCCCCTCATATGCTCGAGATGCGGGTTCCTTTCCCTGATTCTTTGGGAAAGGATTCCTGGCGTCCCTTCGCATAAGATGAAGTGCTTTCAACAGGAAAGTCGAGAGGAACACCAGGGATCATGCCCCCATTCCAAAAGACCCCCAAATGTCTCAGACCACTCCAAATGAACCTGATTGCCCTGCACTGCCTCAACTGTCACCCCGAGTATCGACTCACACCACGGTGGCACGTGTGAAAGCCCTGTGTGAAAGCCTCGATGGAAAGCTACAGATCCCTGTGTCAACAAGACGGGACACCAGACACTGCTGCTACAGCTCAGGAGGAAAGCGGACGTGCATGTCTCCACTCAAGACAAGGCCTGACTCCGCTGTGGAGACTCCAGAGCAACCCCAAGATCCATGTCAACACTGGAGAGGAAACCTCAGGTTGCAGGCTTGGCTCCAGACAAGGACTTAGGAACCGGCACTGACTGGAGAGGAATCCTGGGAGGCCCATTGCAACTCACATGGAAACTGGCCTTTCCTAAGGCCACACGAGCGGGTCCCTGAGGACCCCATCATAACTCGAGAGGAACCTGCTGCAACTTGAGAAAAACCAGGAGGTTCTTCCCTCCCGGCAAGATGAGGCCTTTTTGGCTGCGGCATCTTGAGGAACATCACATCTTCCCTCTTGAACCTCGAAAGGGTCCTTCACACCCTTGCAGAAACTCAAAAATTTCCATGACATACCCGCCTCCATGTGAGAGAACACCGTGGGTCCCCCCACCACTCAAGAGGAGCCCCGTTTCCCCATCCTCCATTCGAGATGAGGGTTCCTTTCCCTGCTTCATCGGGAAAGGTTTCCCGGCATTCCCGTCACATCTCAAGACGAGGTGATCTCAACAAGTAATTGAGAGGAACTCCAGGGGTCATGCCACCATTCCAAATGACCCCCAAATGTCTCAATATACTCCAGAGGAACCTGGTTTTCTTACACTACCTCGACTGTCACCCCGAGTTTTGACTCACTCCACGGTGGCACGTGTGACAGCCCTGTGGGAAAGCCTCGAGGGAAAGCCACAGATCCCTGTGTCAACTTGACGGGAAGCCTGACACTGCTGCCACAGCTCGGGAGGAAAGCAGACGTGCATGTCTCCACTCAAAACGAGGCCTGACTCTCCTGTGGAGAGTCCAGAGGAACCCAAGATCCATGTCAGCACTTGAGAGGAAACCTCAGGTTCTGACCTCTACTCCAGACGAGGACTTTGGACCCAGCACTGACTGGAGAGGAATCTCGAGAGGCCCCTTGCAACTCGCATGGAGACTGGCCTTCATGAGGCCACACAAGCGGTTCCCTGAGGTCCCTGTCATAACTCGAAAGGAACCTGCTGCAACTCGAGAAAAACCAGGAGGTTCTCCCCACCAGGCGAGATGAGGCCCTTTTCCGCTACTGCATCTCAAGGGAAATCACACCTTCCCTCTTGAAACTGGTAGGGTCCTTCACACCTTTGCAGCAATTCAAGAAGCTCCCCGATATACCCATTGACACTTGAGAGGAACACCGAGTGTCCCGCCAAACTCAAGAGGAGCCCCGTTTCACCCTCCTCCACTCGAGATGAGGTTTCCTTTCCCTGCTTCGTCAGGAAAGGATTCCCGGCGTTCCCATCGCATCTCAAGTAGAGGCACTCTCAACAAGAAAATCGAGATTTACTCCAGGGATCAGGCCACCATTACAAAGGACCCCCAAATGGCTCAGTCCACTCAAGAGGAACCTGAAATTCCTACTCTGCCTCTACTGTCAACCCTAGTATTAACTTGCATCCACATGGCACGTGTGACAGCCATGTTGGAAAGCCTTGAGGGACAGCCACAGATACCTGTGTCAACTCAACAGGAAGCCTGACAATGCTGCTACAGCTCAACAGGAAGTTGGCGTGCATGTCTCCAGTCGAGACGATTCCTGAATCCCCTAAGGAGACTCCAGATGAACCCCAGGATCCATGTCAGCACTGGAAAGGAAACCTCAGGTTCCAGCCTCGGCTCCAGAACAAGGACATAGGAACCAGCACCGACTGGAGAGGAATCCCGAGAGGCCCCTCGCAACTCGCATTGAGACTGGCCATTCCTGAGGCCACACGAGCAGCTACCTGTGGTCCCCGTCGTAACTCGAGAGGAACCTGCCTCAACTCGAGAAAAACCAGGAAGTTCTCTCCAGGGTAGATGAGGCCCTATTCCCCTGCGGCATCTCGAGGGAAATCACACCTTCCCTCTTGACCCGCAAAAGGGTACTTTACACTCTTGCTGCAATTCAAGAAGTTCCCCGACATATACGTCACCACTCGAGAGGAACACCGAGGGTCCCGCCACAACTCAAGAGGAGCCCCGTTTCCCGCTCCTCCACTGGAGATGAGGGTTCCTTTCCCTGCTTCGTCAGGAAATGATTCCTGGCATTCCCGTCACATCTCAAGAGGAGCCGCTCTCAACAGGAAAGTCGAGAGGAACTCCAGGGGTCATACCACCATTCCAAAAGACGCCCAAATGTCTCAGTCCACTCCTGAGGAACCTGATTTCCCTGCACTGCCTCGACTGTCACCCCTAGTATCAACTCACACCACGGTGGCACGTATGACAGCCCTGTGGGAAAGCCTCGAGGGAAAGCCACAAATCCCTGTGTCAACTCAATGGGAAGCCTGACATTGCTGCTAATGCTCGAGAGGAAAGTGGACGTGCATGTCTCCACTGGAGATGAGGACTGAATCTCCTGTGCAGACTCCAGAGGAACCCCAAGTTCCATGTCAGCACTCAAGAGGAAACCTCAGGTTCCGGCTTCGGGTCCAGATGATGACTTAGGACCCGGCAGAGACTGCAGAGGAATCCTGAGAGGCACCTCCCAACTCACATGGAGACTGGCCTTTCCTGAAGCCACACGATGGGGTCCCTGAGGTCCACGTCGTAACTGGAGAGTAACCTGCCACAACATGAGTAAAACCAGGAGGTTTTCCCCTCCAGGCGAGATGAGGCCCTTTTCCTCTGCGGCATCTTGAGGGAAATCACACCTTCCCTCTTGACGCTCGAAAGGGTCCTTCGTACCTTTGCTACAAATCAAGAAGTTCCCCAAAATACCCGTCTCCACACAAGAGGAACACTGAGGGTCCCACCACACCTCAAGAGGAGCCCCTTTTCCCCCTCCTACGCTCGAGATGAGGGCTCCCTTCTCTCAGGCGTTCCCATCACACCTCAAGAGAAGGCGCTCTCTACGGGAAAGTTGAGAGGAACTTCACGGGTCGTGCCACCATTCCAAAAGACCCCTAAATGTCTCAGTCAACTCCAGAGGAACCTGATTTCTCTGTACTGCCTTCACTGTCACCCCGGGTATCAATTCACACCACAGTGGCACGTGTGAGAGCCCTGTGGGTAAGCCTCGAGGGAAAGCCACAGATCCCTGTTTCAACTCGACGAGAAGCTTCACACTGCAGCTACAGCTCGGGAGGAAAGCAGGCATGCATGTCTCTCCTTGAGATGAGGCCTTACTCCCCTATGGAGAATCCAGAGGAACCCCATGATCCATGTCAGCACTGGAGAGGAAACCTCAGGTTCCTGCCTCGGATCTAGATGAGAAATTAGGACCAGCACCGACTGGAGAGGAATCCCAAGAGACGCCTCGCAACTCGCATGGAGACTGGCCTTACCTGAGGCCACACAAGCGGGTCCCTGAGGTCTCCGTTGTAACTCAAGAGGAACCTGCCGCAACTCGAGAAAAATGAGGAGGTTCTCTGCTCCAGGCTAGATGAGGCCGTTTTCCGCTGTGGGGTCTCAAGGGAAATCACACCTCTCACTTGAACCTCGAAGGATCATTCGCATCCTTGCAGCAACTCAAGAAGTTTCACGACATACCCATCTGCACTGGAGAGAAACCCCGAGGGCCCATCACAACTCAAGAGGAGCCCTGTTTTCCCCTCCTCTGCTCGAGATGAAGGTTCCTTTCCCTGCTTCGATGGGAAAGGATTCCTAGCATTTCCATCATAGCTCAAGAGAAGGCACTCTCTATGGGAAAGTCGAGAGGAACTCCAGGGGTCGTTCCACCATTCCAAAAGACCACCAAATGTCTCAGTCCACTCCAGAGGAACATGATTTCCCTTCACTGCCTCGACTGTCACCCCGAGTATCGACTCACACCACGGTGGCACGTGTGACAGCCCTGTGGGAAAGCCTCGAGGGAAAGCCACAGATCCTCGTGTCAAACCGATGAGAAGCCTGACACTGCTGCTACAGCTCAGCAGGAAATCTGACGTGAATGTCTCCACTGGAGACGAGGGCTGACTCCCTTGTGGAAACTCCAGAGGAACCCCAAGATCCATGTCAGCACTGGAGAGGAAATCTCGGGTTCCGGCCTCGGCTCCAGACATGAACTTAGGACCTGGCACCAACTGGAGTAGTATCCCGAGAGGGCACTCGCAACTTACATGGAGACTGGCCTTTTCCGAGGCCACACGAGGGGGTCCCTGAGGTCCCCGTTTTAACTGGAGAGGAACCTACTGCAACTTGGGAAAAACTAGGAGTTCTCCCCTCCAGATGAGATGAGGCCCTTTTTCGCTGTGGCGTCTCGAGGGAAATCACACCTTCCCTCTTCAACCTCAAATAGTTCCTTCACACCCTTGCTGTAACTCAAGAAGTTCCCCGGTATACCCGTCTACACTCAAGAGGAACACCGAGGGTCCAGCCAAACTCAAGAGGAGCCCCGTTTCACCCTCCTCCACTTGATGTGAGGATTCCTTTCCCTGCTTCATCGGGAAAGGATTCCCAGCATTCCATCGCATCTCAAGTGGAGGCTCTTTCAACAAGGAAGTGAAGATTTACTCCAGGGGTGGTGCCACCATTACAAAGGACCCCCACATGGCTCAGTCCACTCCAGAGGAACCTGAATTCCCTGCTCTGCCTTGACTGTCAACACTAATATCGACTCACATCATGGTGGCACGTGTGACAGCCTTGTGGGAAAGCCTTGAGGGACAGACACAGATACCTGTGTCAACTCGATGGGAAGCTGACACTGCTGCTACAGCTTGGAAGGAAAGCAGATATGCATGTCTCCACTTGAGACGATTCCTGACTCCCCTGTGGAGACTCCAGATGAACCCCAAGATCCATGTCAGCAATGAAGAGGAAACCTCAGGTTCCAGCCTCAGCTCCAGACAAGGACTTAGGACCCGGCACCAACTGGAGAGGAATCCCGAGAGGCCACTCACAACTCGCATGGAGACTGGCCTTTACTGAGGCCACATGAATGGGTCTCTGAGGTCCCCGTCGTAACTCGAGAGGAACCTGCCGCAACTTGAGAAAAACCAGGAAGTTCTCCTCTCCAGGGTAGATGAGGCCCTTTTCCACTGTGGCGTCTCAAGGGAAATCACACCTTCCCTCTTGACCCTCGAAAGGGTCCTTCATACTCTTGCTTCAACTCAAGAAGTTCCCTGACATACACGTCTCCACTCGAGAGGAACACTGAGGGTCCCGCCACAACTCAAGAGGAGCCCCGTTTCCCCCTGGTCTGCCCGGGATGAGGGTTCCTTTTCCTGCTTCGTCAGGAAAGGATTCCCGGCATTCCCATCACATCTCAAGAGGAGGCGCTCTCAACAGGAAAGTCGAGAGGAACTCTGGGGGTCGTGCCACCATTCCAAAAGACCCCAAAAGACCCCAACATGTCTCAGTCCACTCCAGAGGAACCTGATTTCCCTGCACTGCCTCAACTGTCACCCCGAGTATCAACTCACACCACGGTGGCACGTGTGACACCCCTGTGGGAAAGTCTCAAAGGAAAGCCATAGATCCCTGTGTCAACTCGACGGGAAACCTGACATTGCTGCTACAGTTCAGGAGGAAAGCGGACGTGCATGTCTCCACTCGAGATGAGGCCTGACACCCCTGTGGAGACTCCTAAGGTACCCCAACATCCATTTCAGCACTGGAGAGGAAACCTCAGGTTCCAGCATCAGCTCCAGACGAGGACTTAGCACCCGGCATCGACTGGAGAGGAATCGCAAGAGGACCCTCGCGGATCGCATGGAGACTGGTCTTTCCTGAGGCCACACGAACAGGTCCCTGTCGTCACCGTCGTAACTCAAGAGGACCCTACCACAACTTGAGTAAATCCAGGAGTTTCTCCCCTCAAGGCGAGATGAGGCCCTTTTCAGATGCGACGTCTCGAGGGAAATCACACCTTCCCTCTTTAACCTCCAAAGGGTCCTTCACACCCTTGCAGCAGCTCAAGAAGTTCCCTGACATACGTGTCTAGAGTTGAGAGGAACAACGAGGGTCCTGCCATTCTCAAGAGGAGTCCTGTTTAACCCACCTCCTCTCGATATGAGGGTTCCTTTCCCTGCTTCCTTGGGAAAGGATTCCCAGCGTACCATCACATATCAAGAGGATGCACTTTCAACAGGAAAGCCGAAGGGAACTCCAGGGGTCGTGCCACCATTCCAAAAGACTCCCAAATGGCTCAGTCCACTCCAGAGGAACCTGATTGCCCTGCACTGCCTCCACTGCACCCCGAGTATCGAATAATACCATGGTGGCACGTTTGACAGTCCTGTATTTAAGCTTCAAGTGAAAGCCACAGATCCTTGTATCTACTCGACGGGAAGCCTGACACTGCTGACACAGCTCTGGAGGAAAGCGGATGTGCATGTCTCCACTCAAGATAAGGCCTGACTACTCTGTGGAGTCTCCTGAGGAACCCCAAGATCCATGTCAGCACTGGAATAGAAAACTCAGATTCTGGCCTCGGCTCAAGATGAGGACTTAAGACCCGGCACCGACTGGANGTGCATGTCTCCACTCAAGATAAGGCCTGACTACTCTGTGGAGTCTCCTGAGGAACCCCAAGATCCATGTCAGCACTGGAATAGAAAACTCAGATTCTGGCCTCGGCTCAAGATGAGGACTTAAGACCCGGCACCGACTGGAGAGGAATCCCGAGAGGCCGCTCACAGCTCGCGTGGAGACTGGCCTTTCCTGAGGCCACATGAGCAGGTCCCAGAGATCCCCGTCGTAACTCGAGAGAAACCTGCTGCAACTCAAGAAAAACAAGGATGTTCTCCCCTCCAGGCGAGATGAGGCCCCTTTCCACTCTGAAGTCTCGAGAGAAATCACACCTTCCCTCTTGAACCTCGAAAGGGTCCTTCACACCCTTGTAGCAACTCAGGAAGTTCCCCGATATACCCATCTCCACTCGAAAGGAACACCGAGGGTCCCACCAACCTCAAGAGGAGCCCCATTTCCCACTCCTCCCCTCGAGATGAGGGTTCCTTTCCCTGCTTCATTGTGAAAGGATTCCCGGCGTCCTTTCGCATATCAAGAGGTGGCGTTTTCAACAGGAAAGTCGAGAGGAACTCCAGGGGTCATGCCACCATTCCAAAAGACCCCGAAAAATCTCTGTCCACCCCAGAGGAACCTGGTTTTCCTGCACTGCCTCGACTGTCACCCCTAGTATCGACTCACACCACGGTGGTACGTGTGACAGCCCTGTGGGAAAGCCTCGAGGGAAAGCCACAGATCCCTGTGTCAACTCAATAGGAAGCCTGACACTGCTGCTCCAGCCCAGGAGGAAATTGGACGTGCACGTCTCCACTCGAGACTAGCCCTGACTCCCCTGTGGAGGCTCCAGAGGAACCCCAAGGTCCATAACAGCCCTGGAGAGGAAACCTCAGGTTCCAGCCTCAGCTCCAGACGAGGACTTAGGAACCAACACCGACTAGAGAGGAACCCCAGAGGCCCCTCGCAACTCGCATGGAGACTGGCCTTTCCTGAGGTCACACAAGCGGGTTTCTGAGGTCCCCGTCGTAGCTTGAGAGGAACCTGCCACAACACGAAAGAAAGCAGGAGGTTCTCCCCTCGAGGCAAGTTGAGGCCCTTTTCCGCTATGCCGTCCATCTCGAGGGAAATCGCAGCTTCCCTATTGAACCTCGAACGTGTCCTTCACACCCTTGCTACAACTCAAGAACATCCCTGATGTACCCGTCTCCACTCAAAAGGAACATCAAGGGTGCTGCCAAACTCAAGAGGAGCCCCATTTCCCCCTCCTCCACTCGAGATGAGTTTTCATTCCCCTGCTTCATTCAGAAAGGTTTCCCAGGGTCCCGTCACATATCAAGAGTAGGTGCTTTCAACAGGAAAGTCGAGAGTAACTCCAGGGGTCATGCCTCCATTCCAAAAGACCCCCAAATGTCTCAGTCCACTCCAGATGAACCTGATTTCAAAGCACTGCCTCGACTGTCACACTATCGACTCACACCACGGTGGTACGTGTGACAGCCCTGTGGGAAAGCCTCGAGGGAAAGCCACATATCCCTTTGTCAACTAGACGGGAAGCCTGACACTGCTGTTACAGCTCGGGAGGAAAGTGGACGTGCATGTCTCCACTCGAGACAAGGCCTGACTCCCCTGTGGAGACTCCAGAGGAACCCCCAATTCTCTGTCAGCACTGGAGAGGAAACCTCAGGTTCTGGCTTCAGCTCCAAACGAGGGCTTAGGACCCGGAACAGACTGGAGAGGAATCCTGAGAGGCCCCTTGCAACTTGCATGCAGACTGGCCTTTCCTGAGTCCACACAAGTGGGTCCCTGAGGTCCCCATCGTAACTCGAGAGGAACCTGCCCCAACTCGAGAAAAACCAGGAGGTTCTCTGCTCCAGGCGATATGAGGCCCTTTTCCACTATGGTGTATTGAGGGAAATCACACCTTCCCTCTTCAACCTCGAAAGGGTCCTTCACACCCTTGCAGCAACTCAAGAAGTTCCTCTACATACTTGTCTCCACTAGAGAGGAACACCGTGGGACCCGACACAACTCAAGAGGATCCCCGTTTCCCCCTGCTCCACTCGAGATGAGGGTTCCTCTCCCTACTTCTTTGGGAAAGGATTCCCAGTGATCCTGCCACATCTCAATTGGAGGCGCTCACAACAGGAAAGTCAAGAGGAACTCCAGAGGCCATGCCACCATTCTAAAACACCCCCAATTGTCTCAGTCCACTCCAGAGGAACCTGATTTCCCTACACTGCCTTGACTGTCACCCCGATTATCGACTCACACCACGCTGGAACCTGTGACAGCCATGTGGAATGCCTCGAGGGAAAGCCAGAGATTCCTGTGTCAACTCGTCGGGAAGCCTGACACTGCTGCTACAACTTGGTAGGAAAGCCCACCTGCATGTCTCCACTCGAGACGAGGCCTGACTCCCCTGTGGAGACTCCAGAGGAACCCCAAGATCCATGTCAGCTCTGGAGAGGAAAACTCTGGTTCCAGCCTCGGCTCCAGACGAGGTCTTATGACACGACACCAACTGCAGAGGAATCCTGAGAGGCCCCTCACAAGTTGCATGGAGCTGGCCTTTCTTGAGGCCACAAGATCAGGTCCCTGATGTCCCTGTTGTAACTCGAGAAGAACTCACTGCAACTTGAGAAAAACCAGGAGGTTCTCCCCTCTAGGCGAGATGAGGCCATTTTCCGGTTCGGCATCTCGTGGGAATTCACACCTTTCCTCTTGAGCCTGGAAAGGGTCCTTCACACACTTGCAGCAACTCAAGAAGTCCCCTAAATTCCCGTTGCCACTCAAGAGGAACCCCGAGGGTCCTGCACAACTGAAGAGGAGCCCTGTTTCCCCGTATTCTGCTCAAGATGATGGTTCCATTCCCTGCTTCGTTGGGAAAGGATTCGGGGTGTTCCCATCGCATCTCAAGACGAGGCACTCTCAACAGGAAAGTCGAGAGGAACTCCAGTGGTCGTGCCACCATTCCAAAAGACCCCCAAATGTCTCAGTCCACTCCAGAAGAACCTGATTTCCCTGCACTGCATCAACTGTCATGCCAATTATTGACTCACACCACAGTAGCACGTGTGAGAGCCCTGTGGGAATGCCTCGATGGAAAGGCACTGATCCCTGTGTCAAAACGAGGGGAAGACTGACACTGCTGCTACAGCTCGGGAGGAAAGTGGACGTGCATGTCTCCACTCAAGACAAGATCTGACTCCCCTGAGGAGACTCCAGAGGAACCCCAAGATCCATGTCAGCACTGGAGAGAAAACCTCAGGTGCAGGTCTTGGCTCCAGACGAGGACTTAGGATCCAGCACTGA
>SJYS01024470.1:59010-76066 GCA_006410695.1 Philantomba maxwellii
AGAAGGGGACAACCGAGGATGAGATGGCTGGATGGCATCACGGACTCGATGGACGTGAGTCTGAGTGAACTCCGAGAGATGGTAATGATCAGGGAGGCCTGGCGTGCTGTGATTCATGGGGTTGCAAAGAGTCAGACACGACTGAGTGACTGAACTGATAGTGGAAACTGTGACAGCCCTGTGGCACCCCGAGGGAAAGCCACAGATCCCTGTGTCAACTCGGCAGGAACCTGACACTGCTGCTACAGCTCAGGAGGAAAGCGGACGTGCATGTCTCCACTCGAGACTAGGCCTGACTCCCCTGCTGAGACTGCAGAGGTTCCCCAAGATCCATGTCTGCACTGGTGAGGAAACCTCAGGTTCCGAGCTCAGCTCCAGACGAGGACTTAGGACCCAACACTGACTGTAGAGGCATCCCGAGAGTCCCCTCGCCACTCGCATGGAGACTGGCCTTTCCTGAGGCCATACGAGCGGGTCCCTGAGGTCACCATCATAACTCGAGAGGGATCTGCTGCAACTCGAGAAAAACCAGGAGATTCTCCCCTCCAGGCGAGATGAGGCCCATTTCCGCTGCGGCGTCCCAAGGGAAATCAAACCATCACTCTTGGACCTCGAAAGGGTCATTCACACCCTTGCTGCAACTCAAGAAGTTCCCCGACATAGCCACTTCCATTCTAGAGGAACACTGACGGTCCCGCCACCACTAAAGAGGAGTCCCGTTTCCCCTCCTCAGCTCGAGATGAGGGTTCCCTTTCCTGCTCGGTCAGGAAAAGATTCCTGGCTTTTCTGACGTATCTCAAGAGGAGGCACTCTCAACATGAAGGTCTAGAGGAACTCCAGGGGTCATGCCACCATTCCAAAAGACCCCCAAATGTCTCCGTACACACCAGATTAACCTGAGTTCCCTGCACTGCCTTGACTGTCACAACGAGTATCAAGTCACACCATGGTGGCACGTGTGACAGCCTGTGTCACCTAGAGGGAAAGCCACAGAGCCCTCTGTCAACTCGACAGGAAGCCTGACACTACTGCTACAACTCGGGAGGAAAGCAGACGTGCATGTCTCCACTCGAGACGAGGCCTGGCTCTCCTGTGGAGACTCCAGAGGAACTCCCAAATCCATGTCTGCACTGGAGAGGAAACCTCAGGTTCCGGCCTCAGCTCCAGATGAGGACTTAGGACCCGGCCCCTACAGGAGAGGAATCCCATGAGGCACCTCGCCACTCGCATGGAGACTGGGCTTTCCTGAGGCAACACGAATGGGTCCCTGGGGACTCCATCGTAACTCATGAGGAACCTGCCACAACTCGAGAAGGACCAGGAGATTCTCCCCTCCAGGCGAGATGAGGCCCTTTTCCCCTGGGGTGTCTCGAGGGAATTCACGCCTTCCCTCTTGAACCTCAAAAGGATCCTTCACACCCTTGCTGCAACTCAAGAAGTTCCCCGACATATCCTTCACCACTTGAAAGGACCACCAAGGGTCCCGACACAACACAAGAGGAGACCTGTTTTCCCCTCCTCAGCTCGACATGAGGGTTCCTTTCCTGCTTCATCAAGAAAGGATTCCTGGCATTCCCGTCGCATCTCATGAGGAGGTGCTCTCAACAGGAAAGTCGAGAGGAACTCCAGGGGTCGTGCCACCATTCCCAAAGACCCAGAATGTTCTCAGTCCACTCCAGATGAACTTGATTTCCTTGCGCTGTCTCGACTGTCACACCGCGTATGCACTCACACCAGGGTGTCACGTGTGACAGGGCTGTGAAACCTCAAGGGAAAGCCACAGATCCCTGTGTCAACTAGAAGGGAAACCTCACTCTGCTGCTACAGCTCAGGAGGAAAGCCAATGTGCATGTCTCCACTCGAGACAAGGCCTGAATCCCCTGTGGATACTCCAGAGGAACCCCAAGATTCATGTTAGCAGTGGAGAGAAAACCTCAGGTTCTGACCTCAGCTCCAGATGAGGACTTAGGACCCAGCACCGACTGGAGAGGAATCCCGAGAGGCCCGTCGCAACTCGCATGGAGACTGGCATTTCCTGAGACCACACGAGCGGGTCCCTTAGGTCCCCATCATAACACGAGAGAAACATCCCTCAATTCGAGAAGAACCAGGAGATTCTCCCCTCCAGGCGAGATGAGGACCTTTTCTGCTGCGGCGTCTTGAGGGAAATCACACCTTCCCTCTTGAACCACAAAAGGGTCCTTCACACCCTTGCTGAAACACAAGAAGTTCCCCAACAAGCCCGTCTCCATTTGACAGGAACACTGAGGGTCCTGCCACAACTCAAGGGGAGCCCTGTTTTCCCCTCCTCAGCTTGAGATGAGGGTTCCTTTCCCTGCTTCCTTGGGAAAGGATTCCCGGTGTTCCCGTCTCATCTCACAGGAGGCGCTCTCAACAGGAAAGTTGAGAAGAACTCCAGGGGTCATGCCACCAATCCAAAAGAAAACCAAATGTCTCAATCCACTCGAGATGAACCAGATTTCCCTGCACTACCTCGACGGTCACAGCAAGTATCAATTCACATGACAGCGGCACATGTGACAGCCCTGTGGCACCTCGAGGGAAAGACACAGATCCCTGTGTCATCTTGACAGAAAGCCTGACACTGCTGCTACAGCTCGGGAGGAAATTGGACGTGCAAGTCTCCACTCGATATGAGGTCTTACTCTCATATGGAGACTCCAGAGGAACCCCAAGATCCATGTCAGCACTGGAGAGGAAACCTCAGGTTTTGGCCTCAGCTCCAGACAAGGGCTTAGGACCAGGCACCAACTGGAGCGGAATCCTGAGAGGGCCCACGCAACTCGCAATGAGACTGGCCTTTCCTGGGGCCACAAGAGAGGGTCCCTGAGGCCCCATCATAACTTGAGGGGAACCTGCAGCAACTCGAGAAGAAACAGGAGATTATCCACACCAGGCAAGATGAGGAACTTTTCCGCTGTGGCATCTCGATGGAAATCACACCTTCCCTCTTGAACGTCGAAGGGGTCTTTCACACCCTTGCTGCGACTCAAGAAGTTCCCCGACATAGCCGTCTCCACTGGAGATGAGCCCCGATTTCCCTTCCTCAGCTCGAGATGAGGGTTCCTTTCCCTGACACGTCAGGAAACGATTCCCCGCGTTCCCGTCACATCTCACGAGGAGTTGATCTCAACAGGAAATTCGAGAGGAAACCCACGGGCTGTGCCACCATTCCCAAATATCCGCAAATATCTCAGTCCACTCCAGATGAACCTGATGTTCCTGCAGTGCCTTGAATGTCACCCTGAGTATCGACTAACACCACGGTGGCACGTGTGACAGCCCTGTGGCACCATGAGGGATAGCCACAGATCCCTGTGTCAACTCGATGAGAAGCCTGACACTGCTGCTGCAGCTCGGGAGGAAAGCGGACGTGCAGGTCTCCACTCGAGACGAGGCCTGAATCCCCTGTGGAGACTCCAGAGGAACCCCAAGATCCATGTCAGCACAGGAGAGGAAACCTCAGGTTCTGGCCTCAGCTCCAGACGAGGACTTAGGACCTGGCACTGACTGGAGAGGAATCCCGAGAGGTCCCTCACAACTCGCATGGAGACTGGCTTTTCCTGAGGCCACACGAGCGGGTCCCTGAGTTCCCCATCCTTACTCGAATAAAACCAGCTGCACGTCGAGAAGAACAAGGAGATTCTTCCTTCCAGGCGAGATGAGGCCCTTTCCCGCTGCGGTGTCTCAAGGGAAATCACACCTTCCCTCTTGAACCTCGAAAAGTCCTTCACACCCTTGCTGCAACTCAAGAGGTTAACTGACATAACCGTCTCCAATCGAGAGGAACACTGAGGGTTGAGCCACAACTCAAGAGGAGCCCTTTGTTCCTCTCCTCAGCTCGAGATGAGGGTTCCTTTCCCTGCTCCCTCAGGAAATGATTCCCAGCTCTCCCGTCACATCTCACAAGGAGGCGCTTTCAACAGGAAAGTTGAAAAAAATTCCAGGGGTCGTGCCACCATTACAAAATCCCGCCAAATATCTCAGTCCACTCCAGATGAAAATGATTTCCCTGCACTTCTCAAAAGTCAACCCGAGGATTGAGTCACATGACGGGGGCACATGTGACAGCCCCGTGGCACCTTGAGGGAAAGACACAGATCCCTGTGTCATCTCGATGGGAAGCCTGACAGTGCTGCTACAGCTTGGGAGGAAATCGGACCTGCATGTCTCGACTCGAGATGAGGCCTGACTCCCCTGTGGAGACTCCAGAGGAACCCCAAGATCCATGTCAGCACTGGAGAGGAAACCTCAGGTTCTGGCCTCAGCTCCAGACAAGGGCTTAGGATGCGGCACCGACTGGAGAGGAATCCCGAGAGGCCCCTGCAACTCGCAACGAGACTGGCCTTTCCTGGGGCCACAAGAGAGGGTCCCTGAGGTCCAGTCGTAACTCAAGTGGAACCTGAAGCAACTCGAGAAGAACCAGATTATCAGCACCAGGCGAGATGAGGCCCTTTTCCGCTGCGGCGTCTCGATGGAAATAATACCATCCCTCTTGAACGTCGAAAGGGTCCTTCACACCCTTGCTGTGACTCAAGAAGTTCCCCGACATAGCCGTCTCCACTCGAGAGGAACACCGAGGGTCCCGCCACAAGTCAAGAGGAGCCCCAATTTCCCTTCCTCAGCTCAAGATGAGGGTTCCTTTCCCTGACACGTCAGGAAACAATTCCCCGTGTTTCCGTCGCATCTCACAAGGAGTCGCTCTCAACAGGAAAGTCAAGAGGAAACCCAGGGGTTGTGCCACCATTCCCAAAGACCACCAAATATCTCAGTGCACTCCAGATGAACCTGATTTCCCTGCAATGCCTTGACTGTCACCCCGAGTATTGACTCACTTCACGGTGGCACGTGAGACAGCCATGTGACACCATGAGGGATAGCCACAGATCCCTGTGTCAACTCGACGGGAAGCCTGACACTGCTGCTACAGCTCGGGAGGAAAGCGGACGTGTAGGTCTCCACTCGAGACGATGCCTGACTCCCCTGTAGAGACTCCAGAGGAACCCCAAGATCCATGTCAGCACTGGAGAGGAAAACTCAGGTTCCAGCCTCAGCTCCAGAACAGGACTTATGACCTGGCACTGATGAGAGGAATCCCGAGAGGCCCCTCACAACTCGCATGGAAACTGGCTTTTCCTGAAACCACAAGAGCGGGTCCATGAGTTCCCTGTCGTTACTCGAGAAAACCAGGAGATTCTCCCTCCAAGTGAGATGAGGCCCTTTTCTGCTGCGGTGACTCGAGGGAAATCACACCTTTCCTCTTGAGCCTTGAAAGGTTCCTCACACCCTTGCTGCAACTCAAGAGGTTAACCAACATACCCGTCTTCACTCTAGAGGAACACCAAGGGTTCCACCACAACTCAAGAGGACCTCTTTTTTCCCCTCCTTAGCTCGAGATGAGGGTTCCTTTCCCTGATTCTTTGGGAAAGGATTCCCAGTGCTCCCGTCACATCTCACAAGGAGGCGCTCTCAACAGGAAAGTCGAGAGAAATTCATGGGGTCATGCCACCATTACAAAAGCCTGCCAAATATCTCAGTCCACTCCAGATGAAAATGATTTCCTTGCACTTCTCTACTGTCACCCCGAGGATTGACTTACATGATGGGAGCACATGTGACAGCCCCGTGGCACCTCGAGGGAAAGACACAGATCCCTGTGTCATCTCGATGGGAAGCCTGACAGTGCTGCTACAGCTCAGGAGGAAATCAGACCTGCATGTCTCCACTCGAGACGAGGCCTGACTCCCCTGTGGAGACTCCAGAGGAACCCCAAGATCCATGTCAGCACTGGAGAGGAAACCTCAGGTTCCAGCCTCAGCTCCAGACAAGGGCTTAGGGCCCGGCACCAACTAGAGGAATCCCGAGAGGCCCCACGCAACTCGCAATGATACTGGCCTTTCCTGGGGCCACAAGAGAGGTTCCCTGAGTCCCTGTCATAACTCGAGGGGAACCTGCAGCAACTAGAGAAGAACCAGGAGACTATCCACACCAGGCGAGATGAGGCCCTTTTCCACTGCAGCGTCTCGATGGAAATCACACCTTCCCTCTTTTACTTCGAAAGGGTCCTTCACACCCTTGCTGCGACTCAAGAAGTTCCCCGACATAGCCGTCTCCACTCGAGAGGAACACCGAGGGTCCCGCCACAACTCAAGAGGAGCCCCGATTTCCCTTCCTCAGCTCGAGATGAGGGTTCCTTTCCCTGACACGTCAGGAAACTATTCCCCGTGTTCCCGTCGTATCTCATGAGGAGTCGCTCTCAACAGGAATGTCGAGAGGAAACCCAGGGGTTGTGCAACCATTCCCATAGATCCCCAAATGTCTCAGTCCACTCCAGATGAACCTGATGTCCCTGCAGTGACTTGACTGTCACCTCGAGTATCGACTCACACCAGGTGGCACGTGTGACAGCCCTTTGGCACCTTGAAGGATAGCCACAGATCACTGTGTCAACTCGATGGGAAGCCTGACACTGCTGCTGCAGCTCAGGAGGAAAGCGGACATGCAGGTCTCCACTCGAGACGAGAACTGACTCCCTTGTGGAGACTCCAGAGGAACCCCAAGATCAATGTCAGCACGGGAGAGGAAACCTCAGGTTCTGGCCTCAGCTCCAGATGAGGACTTAGGACCTGGCACTGACTGGAGAGGAATCCTGAGAGGCCCCTCACAACTCGCATGGAGACTGGCCTTTCCTGAGGCCACACAAGCGGGTCCCTGATGTTCTCATAGTAACTGGAGGGGAACCTGCCGCAACTCGAGAAGAACCAGGAGATTCTCCCCTCCAGGTGAGATAAGGCCCTTGTCTGCTGCGGCGTCTCGAGGGAAATCACACCTTCCCTCTTCAACCTCGAAAGGGTACTTCACACCCTTGATGCAACTCAAGAAATTCCCCAACATACACGTCTCCATTCGAGAGGAACACCGAGGTTCCCACCACACCTCAAGAGGAGCCCTGTTGTCCCCTCAGCTCGAGATGAGGGTTCCTTTCCCTGCTTCCTTGGGAAAGGATTCCGGCGTTCCCATCACATCTCACGAGGAGGCGCTCTCAACAGGAAAGTCGAAATTCCAGGGGTCACGCTACCATTACAAAAGCCCACCAAATGTCTCAGTCCACTCCAGATGAACCTGATTTCCCTGCACTACCTCGACTGTCACCACGAGTATTGACTCACATGACGGGGGCATGTGTGACAGCCCTNCGAGGAGGCGCTCTCAACAGGAAAGTCGAAATTCCAGGGGTCACGCTACCATTACAAAAGCCCACCAAATGTCTCAGTCCACTCCAGATGAACCTGATTTCCCTGCACTACCTCGACTGTCACCACGAGTATTGACTCACATGACGGGGGCATGTGTGACAGCCCTGTGGCACCTCGAGGGAAAGTCAGATCCCTGTGTCAAGTCGACAGGAAGCCTGACACTGCTGCTGCAGCTCTGGAGGAAAGTGGACGTGCAGGTCTCCACTCGAGACGATGCCTGACTCCCCTGTAGAGACTCCAGATGAACCCCAAGATCCATGTCAGCACTGGAGAGGAAAACTCAGGTTCCAGACTCAGCTCCAGATGAGGACTTAGGACCTGGCACTGACTGGAGAGGAATCCCGAGAGGCCCCTCGCAACTCGCATGGAAACTGGCTTTTCGTGAGGCCACAGGAGCGGGTCCCTGAGTTCCCCATCGTTACTCAAGAAAACCAGGAGATTCTCCCCTCCAAGTGAGATGAGGCCCTTTTCCGATGCGGCGTCTCGAGGGAAATCACAACTTCCCTCTTGAACCTTGAAAGGGTCCTTCACACCCTTGCTGCAAGTGAAGAAGCTCCCCGACAAACCCATCTCCATTCGAGAGCAAGACCGATGGTCCTGCCACAACTCAAGAGGAGCCCCATTGTCCCCTCCTCAGCTCGAGATGAGGTTTCTTTTCCCTGCTTGGTCGAGAAAGGATTCCCAGTATTCCCGTTGCATCTCAGGAGGAGGCGCTCTCAACATGAAACTCGAGAGGAGCTCCAGGGGTCCTGCCACAATTCCAAAAGACCCCCAAAAGTCTCAGTCCACTCCAGATGAACCTGATTTCCCTGCACTGCCTCGACTGTCACCACTTGTATCGACTCACACCATGGGTGCAAGTGTGACAGCCCTGTGGCACCTCGAGGGAAAGCCACAGATCCCTGTTTCAACTTGACGGGAAGCCTAACACTGCTGCTACAACCTGGGAGGAAAGTGGACGTGCATGTCTCCACTCGAGATGAGGCCTGACTCCCCTATGGAGACTCCAGAGGAACCCCAAGATCCATGTCAGCACTGGAGAGGAAACCTCAGGTTCCGGCCTCAGCTCCAGACAAGGGCTTAGGATGCGGCACCGACTGGAGAGGAATCCTGAGAGTCCCCTTGCAACTTGCATAGAGACTGGCCTTTCCTGAGGCCCCTTGTGCGGCTCCTTGATGTCCCCATCATAACTCGACATGAACCTTCTGCAACTCGAGAAGAACCAGGAGACTCTCCCCTCCAAGCGAGATAAGGCCCTTGTCTGCTGCAGCTTTTCGAGGGAAATCACATCTTCCCTCTTGAACCTTGAAAGCATCCTTCACACCCTTGCTGCAACTCAAGAAATTGCCCGACATACCCGTCTTCACTCGAGAGGAACACCGAGGATCCCGCTACAACTCAAGATGAGCCCCGTTTTCCTCTCCTCAGCTCGAGATGAGGGTCCCTTTCCCTGCTTCATTGGGAAAGAATTCCCGGCATTCCCATCACATCTCACGTGGAGTCGCTCTCAAAAGGATAGATGAGAGGAACACCAGGGTCGTGCCACCATTCCAAAAGACCCTCAAGTGGCTCAGTCCACTCCAGATGAACCTGATTTCCATGCACTGCCTCTACTGTCACCCCGAGTATCGACTTACTCCACGGTGTCACGTGTGACAGCACTGTGAAACCTCGAGGGAAAGCCATAGATCCCTGTGTCACCCGAAGGGAAGCCTGACTCTGCTGCTACAGCTCTGGAGGAAAGCCGATGTGCATGTCTCCACTCGAGACGAGGCCTGACTCTCCTGTGGAGACTCCAGAAGAACCCCAAGACCCATGTCAGCACTGGAGAGGAAACCTTAGGTTCTGGCCTCACCTCCAGATGAGGACTTAGGTTCCAGCACAGACTGGAGAGGAATCCTGAGAGGCCCCTCAAAACTCGCAATTTAGACTGTCTTCCCTGAGGCGACACTGGCGGGTTCCTTAGATCCCCATCGTAACACATGAAGGACTTGCCGCACGTTCGAGAAAAACCAAGAAATTCTCCCCTCCAGGCGAGATGAGGCCCTTTTCCGCTGTGGCATCTTGAGGGAAATCACACCTTCACTCTTGGACCTCGAAACGTTACTTCACACCATTCTGCAACTCAAGAAGTTCCCAGACATACCAGTCTCCACTCGAGAGGAACACCGAGGGTCCAGACACAACANGCTGTGGCATCTTGAGGGAAATCACACCTTCACTCTTGGACCTCGAAACGTTACTTCACACCATTCTGCAACTCAAGAAGTTCCCAGACATACCAGTCTCCACTCGAGAGGAACACCGAGGGTCCAGACACAACACAAGAGGAGTCCCGTTGTCCCCTCCTCAGCTCGAAATGAGGATTCCTTTCCCTGCTTCGTCAGGAAAGGATTCTCGGCATTCCCGTCACATCTCAAGGTGAGGCGCTCTCAACAGGAAAGTCGAGAGGAATTCCAGCAGTCGTGTCACCATTGAAAACACCCCCAAATGCCTCAGTCCACTCCAGATTAACCTGATTTCCCTGAACTTCCTCGAATGTCACCCCGAGTATCAACTCACCCCATGGTGGCACATTTGACAGCACTTGGGCCCTCGAGGGAAAGCCACAGATCCCTGTGTCAACTCAACAGAAAGCCTGACACTGCTGCTACAGCTTGGGAGGAAAGCGGACGTGCATGTCTCCACTCGAGATGAGACCTGACTTTCCTGTGAAGACTCCAGAGGAACCCCAAGATCCATGTCAGCAAAGGAGGGGAAACCTCAGCTTCTGGCCTCAGCTCCAGATGAGGACTTAGGACCCGGCACCAACTGGAGAGGAATCCTGAGAGACCCCTCACAACTGGCATGGAGACTGGCCTTTCCTGAGGCCACACAAGCAGGTCCCTGAAGTCCCCGTCAGAACTCGAGAGGGACCTGCCGCACCTCTAGAAAACCAGGCGATTCTCCCCTCCAGGCAAGATGACGCCCTTTTCCACTGCTGTGTCTCGAGGGAAATCACACCTTCCCTCTTGGACCTTGAAATGTTCCTTCACACCCTGGCTGCAACTGTAGATGTTCCCCGACATAGCTGTTTCCACTCGAGAGGAACACTGAAGGTCTTGCCACAACTCAAGAGGAGTTCCGTCGTCCACTCCTCAGCTCGAGATGAGAGTTCCTTTCCCTGCATTGTTGAGAAAGGATTCCCAGCGTTCCTGTCGCATCTTAGGAGGAGGCGCTCTCAATTGGACAGTTGAGAGGAACTCCAGGGGTCGTGCCATCACTCCCAAAGACCCACAAATGTCTAAGTCCACTCAAGATGAACCTGATTTCCCGGCACTGTCTCGACTGTCACCCCAAGTATCGACTCACACAATGGTGGCACGTGTGACAACCCTGTGGCACCTCGAGGGAAAGCCAGATATCCCTGTGTCAACTCGACTGGAAGCCTGACACTGCTGCTACAGCTTGGGAGGAAAGCAGACATGCATGTCTCCACTCGAGACAAGGCCTGGATCCCCTGTGGAGACTGCAGAAAAATCTGAAGATCCACGTCAGTACTAGTGAGGAAACCACAGGTTCCAGCCTCAGCTGCAGATGAGGACTTAGGACTGGCACCAACTGGAGAGGAATCCCGAGAGGCCCCTCGCAACTCGCATGGAGACTGCCGTTTCCTGAGGCCACATGATCGGGTCCCTGAGATCCCCATCATAACTCGATATGGAACTGCAGTAACTCGAGAAAAACCAGGAGATTCTCCCCTCCAGCCGAGATGAGGCCCTTTTCTATTGCAGGATCTCGAGGGAAATCACACCTTCCCTGTTGGACCTCGCAAGGGTCCTTCACACCCTTGCTTCAACTCAAGAAGTTCCCTGACACACCCATCTCCACTTGAGAGGAACACTGAGGGTCCCGCCACAACTCAAGAGGAGCCCCGTTGTCCCCTCCTCCGATCGAGATTGCGGTCCTTTTCCCTGCTTCAGTGGGAAAGGATACCCGGTGTTCCCGTTGCATGTCAGGAGGAGGCGCTCTCAGCAGACAATTTGAGAGGAACTCCAGGGCTTGTGCCACCAATCCTAAAGACCATCAAATGCCGTAGTCCACTCCAGATGAACCTGACTTCTCTGCACTGCCTCTACTGTCACCTCGAACATTGACTCACACCACAGTGGCACTTGTGACAACCCTCTGGCACCTAGAGGGAAAGCCACAGATCCCTGTGTCAACTCAAAGGGAAGACTGACACTGCTATAATAGCTCAGAAAGAGAGCGAACTTCCATGTCTCCACTCGAGACGAGGCGTGAATCCCCTGTGGAGACTACAGAGGTACCCTAAGATCCATGTCAGCACTTGAGAGAAACCTGTTTCTGGCCTCAGCTCCAGACGAGCATGTAGGACCCAGCACCGACTTGAGTTGGATTCCAAGAGACCCCTTGAAACTCGTATGAAGCCTGGCCTTTCCTGAGGCCACACGAGTTGATCCCTGAGGTCCCTGTTGTAATTTGAGAGGGACCTGCCGCAACTCGAGAAAACCAGGAGATTCTCCCCTCCAGGTGAGATGAGGCCCTTTTCCGCTGTGGCCTCTTGGGGGAAATCACACCGTCCCTCTTGGACTTCAAAAGGCTCCTTCATTCCCTTGCTGCAGCTCAAGAAGTTCCCCGACATACCTGTCTCCACTCGAGAGGAACACCGAGGGCCCCACCACAATTCAAGAGGAGCCTTGTTGTCCACTCTTCAGCTCGAGATTAGGGTTCCTTTCCCTGCTTCATCGGGAAAGGATTCCTGGCCTTCCCGTCACACTTTAGAAGGAGGCGCTCTCAGCAGGAAAGTCGAGAGGAACTCCAGGGGTTGTGCCACATTTCCCAAAGATACCCAAATGTCTCAGTCCACTCCACATGAACCTGATTTCCCTGCAATGCATCGACAGTCACCCCAAGTATCGACTCACACCATGGTGGCACGTGTGACAGCCCTGTGGCACCTCTAGGGAAATCCAAAGATACCTGTGTAAACTTGATGGGAAGCCTGACACTGCTGTTACAGCTCGGGAGGAAAGCAGACGTGCATGTCTCCACTCGAGACGAGGCCTGACTCCTCTGTGGAGACTCCAGAGGAACTCCAAGATCCATGTCAGCACTGGAGAGGAAACCTCAGGTTCCGGCCTCAGTTCCACATGAAGACTTAGGACCTGGCACCAACTGGAGAAGAATCCTGAGAGGCCCCATGCAACTCTCATGGAGACTGGCCTTTTCTGAGGCCACACGGGCAGTTCCCTGATGTCCACATCATAAATAGAGAGGGTCCTGCTGCAACTCGTGAAAAACCAGATGATTCTCCCCTCCAGGCGAGATGAGGGTCTTTTCCACTGTTGCATCTCGTGCAAAGTCACATCTTCCCTCTCGGACCTCAAAAGGGTCCTTCACACCCTTGCTGCAACTCAAGAAGTTCCCCAATATACCCATCTCCCCACGAGAGGAACACCAAGGGTCCTGCCAAAACTCAAGGGGAGCCCTGTTGTCCCCTCCTCAGCTCGAGATGAGGGTTTCTTTACCTGCTTCATTGGGAAAGGTTTCCCGGTGTTCCCGTCACATCTCAAGAGGAGGCGCTCTCAACAGGAATGTCGAGAGCAACTCCAGGGGACGTGCCACCATTCCAAAAGACCCCCAAATTTCTCAGTCCACTGCAGATGAACCTGATTTCCATGCACTGCCTCGACTGTCACCCCGAGTATCGACTCACACCATGGTGACACATGTGACAGGCCTGTGACACCTTGAGGGAAAACCACAGATAACTGTGTCAACTTGACGGGAAGCCTGACACTGCTGCTACTGCTCAGGAGGAAAGTGGATGTGCATGTCTCCACTCGAGAGGAGGCCTGACTCCCCTGTGGAGACTCCTGAGGGACCCAAGATCCATGTCAGCACTGGATAGGAAATCTCAGGTTCCAGCCTCAGCTCCAGATGAAGACTTAGGACCTGGCACTGATTGGAGAGGAATCCCGAAAAGCCCCTGAAAACTCACATGGAGACTGGCCTTTCCTGAGGTGACACGAGCGGATCCCTGAGGTGCCCATCATCACTCGAGAGGGACCTGCCGCAACTCGAGAAAAACTAGGAGATACTCCCCTCCAGGCGAGATGACACCCTTTTCCGCTGTGGTGTGTCGAGCGAAATCACACCTTCCCTCTTCGACCTCTAAAGGGTCCCTCACACCCTTGCTGCAACTCAAGAAGTTCCCTGACATACCCATCTTTACTCGAGAGGAACAACGATGGTCCCGCGATAACTCAAGAGGAGCCCCGTTGTCCCCGCCTCAGCTCAAGATGTGGGTTCCTTTCCCTGCTTCATCGGGAAAGAATTCCCGGCATTCCCATCACATCTCAGGCAAAGGCGCTCTTACCAGGAAAGACGAGAGGAACTCCAGGGATCGTGCCACCTCTCCCAAAGACCCCCACACGTCATAGTCCACTCGAGGTGAACCTGATTTCCCTGCACTGCCTCGACTGTCACCCCGAGTATTGACTCACACAATGCTGGTAGGTGTGACAACCGTGTGGCACATGGAGGTAATGCCAAGATCCCTTTGTAAACTCGACAGGAAGCCTGACACTGCTGCTGCAGCTCGGGAGGAAAGCAAACGTGTATGTCTCCACTCGAGATGAGGCCTGACTCCCCTTTGGAGACTGCAGAGGAATCCCAAGATCCATGTCAGCCCTGGAGAGGAATCCTCAGGTTCTGGCCTCAGCTGCAGATGAGGACTTAGGACCGGTCACCGACTGGAGAGGAATCCTGAGAGGCCCCTCGCAACTTGCATGGAGACTGGCCTTTCCTGAGGCCACACGAGCCGGTCCCTGTGGTCCCCATCGTAACTCAAGAGGGACCTGCCGCAACTCAAGAAAAACCAGGAGATTCTCCCCTCCAAGCGAGATGAGGCCCTTTTCCGTGCGGCGTCTCCAGGGAAATCACACCTTCCCTCTTGGACCTTGAAAGGGTCCTTCACACCACTGTTGCAACTCAAGAAGTTCCCCGACATACACGTCTCCCCTTGAGAGGAACACTGAGGGTCCCGCCACAACACAAGAGGAGTCCCGTTGTCCCCTCCTCAGATCGAAATGAAGATTCCTTTCCCTGCTTCGTCAGGAAATGATTCCCGTCGTTCCCGTCACATCTCAAGGTGAGGCGCTCTCAACAGGAAAGTCGAGAGGAATTCCAGCAGTCGTGCCACCATTGAAAACACCCCCAAATGCCTCAGTCCACTCCAGATTAACCTGATTTCCCTGAACTTCCTCGACTGTCACCCCGAGTATTGACTCACACCACGGCGGCACTTTTGACATTCCTTGGGCCCTCGAGGGAAAGCCACAGATCCCTGTATCAACTCGACTGGAATCCTGACACTGCTGCTACAGCTCGGGAGGAAAGCGGACGTGCATGTCTCCACTCGAGATGAGGCCTGACTTTCTTTGAAGACTCCCAAGGAACCCCAAGATCCATGTCAGCAGTGGAGGGGAAACCTCAGCTTCTGGCCTCAGCTCAAGACGAGGACTTAGGACCCGGCACCGACTGGAGAGGAATCCTGAGAGGCCCCTCGCAACTGGCATGGTGACTGGCCTTTCCTGAGGCCACATGAGCAGGTCCCTGAAGACCCCGCAGGAACTCGAGAGGGACCTGCCGCACCTCTATAAAAACCAGGCGATTCTCCCTTCCAGGCAAGATGATGCCCTTTTCCACTGCTGTGTCTCAAGGAAAATCTCACCTTCCCTCTTGGACCTCAAAATGTTCCTTCACACCCTGGCTGCAACTGTAGATGTTCCCCGACATAGCTTTTTCCACTTGAGAGGAACACTGAAGGTCTCGCCACAACTCAAGAGGAGTTCCGTCGTCCACTCCTCAGCTCGAGATGAGGGTTCCTTTCCCTGCATTGTCGGGAAAGGATTCCCAGCATTCCTGTCACATCTCAGAAGGAGGCGCTCTCAACTGGACAGTTGAGAGGAACTCCAGGGGTCGTGTCATCACTCCCAAAGATCCACAAATATCTAAGTCCACTCAAGATGAACCTGATTTCCCGGCACTGCCTCGACTGTCACCCCGAGTATCGACTCACACAATGGTGGCACGTGTGACAACCCTGTGGCACCTCGAGGGAAAGCCAGATATCCCTGTGTCAACTCGACCGGAAGCCTGACACTGCTGCTTCAGCTCAGGAGGAAAGCGAACATGCATGTCTCCACTCGAGACAAGGCCTGGATCCCCTGTGGAGACTGCAGAAGAATCCCAAGATCCATGTCAGCACTGGAGTGGAAACCTCAGGTTCCAGCCTCAGCTGCAGATGAGGACTTAGGACTGGCACCGACTGGAGAGGAATCCTGAGAGGCCCCTCGCAACTTGCATGGAGACTGCCGTTTCCTGAGGCCACACGATCGGGTCCCTGAGTTCCCCATCGTAACTCGAGATGGAACCGCAGTACTCGAGAAAAACCAGGAGATTCTCCCCTCCAGTCTAGATGAGGCCCTTTTGCATTGCAGGGTTTTGAGGAAAATCACATCTTCCCTGTTGGACCTCGCAAGGGTCCTTCACNACACGATCGGGTCCCTGAGTTCCCCATCGTAACTCGAGATGGAACCGCAGTACTCGAGAAAAACCAGGAGATTCTCCCCTCCAGTCTAGATGAGGCCCTTTTGCATTGCAGGGTTTTGAGGAAAATCACATCTTCCCTGTTGGACCTCGCAAGGGTCCTTCACACCATTGCTCCAACTCAAGAAGTTCCCTGACACACCCATCTCCACTTGAGGGGAACTCTCAGGGTCCCGCCACAACTCAAGAGGAGCCCCGTTGTCCCCTCCTCCGATCGAGATTGTGGTGCTTTTCCCTGCTTCAGTGGGAAAGGATACCCGGTGTTCCCGTTGCATGTCAGGAGGAGGTGCTCTCAGCAGACAATTCGAGAGGAACTCCAGGGCTCGTGCCACCAATCCCAACGACCGCCAAATGCCGTAGTCCACTCCAGATGAATCTGACTTCTCTGCACTGCTTCTACTGTCACCTCCAATATCAATTCACACCACGGTGGCACTTGTGACAACCTTCTGGCACCTCGAGGGAAAGACACAGATCCCTGTGTCAACTTGACGGGAAGCTTGACACTGGTATAACAGCTCAGAAAGAGAGCAAACTTCCATGTCTCCACTCAAGACGAGGCGTGAATCCCCTGTGGAGACTACAGAGGTACCCCAAGATCCATATCAGCACTTGAGAGAAACCTCAGTTTCTGGCCTCAGCTCCAGATGATCATGGAAGACCCAGCACTGACTTGAGTTGGATCCCAAGAGCCCCTCTAAACTCGTATGAAGACTGGCCTTTCCTGAGGCCACACGAGCTGATCCCTGAGGTCCCTGTTGTAATTCGAGAGGGACCTGCCCCAACTCGAGAAAACCAGGAGATTCTCCCCTCCAGGTGAGATGAGGCCCTTTTCCGCTGTGGCCTCTTGGGGGAAATCACACCTTCCCTTCTGGACTTCAAAAGGATCCTTCATTCCCTTGCTGCAACTCAAGAAGTTCCCTGACATACCTGTTTCCACTCGAGAGGAACACCGAGGGTCTCGCCACAATTCAAGAGGAGCCTTGTTGTCCACTCCTCAGCTCGAGATTAGGGCTCCTTTCCCTGCTTCTTCGGGAAAGGATTCCCGGCCTTCCCGTCACATTTCAGAAGGAGGTGCTCTCAGCAGGAAAGTCGAGAGGAACTCCAGGGGTTGTGCCACATTTCCCAAAGATACCCAAATGTTTCAGTCCACTCCACATGAA
>SJYS01024470.1:113114-131530 GCA_006410695.1 Philantomba maxwellii
GAAGAGTTGACTCACTGGAAAAGACTCTGATGCTGGGAGGGATTGGGGGCAGGAGGAGAAGGGGACGACGAAGGATGAGATGGCTGGATGGCATCACAGACTCGATGGACGTGAGTCTGAGTGAACTCCGAGAGATGGTAATGAACAGGGAGGCCTGGCGTGCTGCAGTTCATGGGGTCACAAAGAGTCGGACACGACTGAGCGACTAAACTGAAACTGAACTTCCCCGTTTCAACGGGAAAGGTTTTCCGGCAATCCCATCGCATCTCAAGAGGAGGCACTCTCAACAGGAAAGTCGAGAGTAACTTCAGGGTTCGTGTCTCCACTCCAAAAGACACCCAAATGTTTCAGTTCACTCCAGATGAACCTGATTTCCCTGCACTGCCTTGAATGTCAATCCGAGTATCGACTCACAACTCAGTGGCACGTGTGGCAGCCCTGTGGAACCTCAAGGGAAGGCCACAGATCCTTGTGTCAACTCTATGGGAAGCCTGACAGTGCTTTTAAAGCTCAGGAAGAAAGCGGACGTGCATGTCTCCACTCGAGACGAGGCCTGACTCCCCTGTGGAGACTCAGGAGGAACCTCAAGATCGATGTCAGCACTGGAGAGGAAACCTCAGGTTCCGGCCTCAACTCCAGATGAGGAGTTAGGACCCAGCACCGACTGGAGAGAAATCCCGAGTGGCCCATGGCAACTCGCATGGAGACTGGCCTTTCCTGAGGTCACACAAGTGGGTCCCTGAGGCCCCATCGTAACTCAAGATGGACCTGCTGCAGCTCGAGAAAAACAGAAGATTCTCCCCGCCAGGCGAGATGAGGCACTTTCACACTCTGGCATCTTGAGGGTAATCACACCTTCCCTCTGGACCTCGAAAGGGTCCTTCACACCCTTGCTGCAACTGAAGAAGTTCCCTGACATACCCGTCTCCACTCGAGAGGAACACTAAGGGTCCCGCCACAACAAGAGGAGCCCCGTTGTCCATTCCTGAGATCTAGATGAGAGTTCCTTTCCCTGTTTCGTCCAGAAAGGATTCCTGGCATTCCCCTCGCATCTCAAGAGGAGGCTATCTCAACAGGAAAGCCGAGAGGAACTCTAGGCGTCATTCCACTGTTCCAAAAGTCCCCCAAATGTCTCAGTCCACTCCATATGAACCTGATTTTCCTGGACAGCCTCGACTGTCACCCTGAGTATCGACTCACACCACGGTGGCACGTGTGACAACCCTGTGGCACCTCGAAGGAATGCCACAGTTCCCTGTCTCAACTCGACGGGAAGGCTGACACTGTTGCTGCAGCTCGGGAGGAAAGCGGACGTGCATGTTTCCACTTGAGTGGAGGCATGACTCCCCTGTGGAGACTCCAGAGGAACCCCAAGATCCATGTCAGCACAGGAAAGGAAAACGCAGGTTCCAGCCTCAGTCCAGACGAGGACTTAGCGCCCAGAACCGACTGGAGAGGAATCCCGAGAGGCCCCTCACAACTCTCATGGAGACTCGCCTTTCCAGAGGCCACATGAGTGGGTCCCTGAGTTCATCATTGTAACTCGAGAGGGACCTGCCGCAACTTGAGAAAAACCAGGACATTCTACCCTCCAGGTGAGATGAGGACCTTGTCTGCTGCAGAGTCTCAAGGGAAATCACACCTTCCCTCTTGAACCTCAAGAGAGTCCTTCACACCCCTGCTGAAACTCAAGAAGTTCCCCGACATACCCGTATCCAGTTGAGAGGAACACCGAGGGTCCCGGCACAACTCAAGAGGAGCCCCGTTGTACCCTCCTCAGCTCAAGATTAGGGTTCCTTTCCCTGCTTCGTCAGGAAAAGATTCCTGGCATTCCCGTTGCATCTCAAGAGGAGGCGCTCTCAACAGGAAAGTCAAGAGGAACTCCAGGGGTCATGCCACCACTCTAAAAGACTCCCAAATGTCTCAGTGCACTCCAAATCATTCTGATTTCCCTTCACAGCCTCGACTGTCAGCCCGAGTATCAACTCACCCCATGGTGGTATGTCGGACAACTCTGTGGCACCTCGAGGGAAAGTCACAGATACCTGTGTCAACTCGACGGGAAGCCTGACACTACTGCTTCAGCTCTGGAGGAAAGTGGACGTGCATGTGCCCACTCGAGTTGAGGCCTGACTCCCCTGTGGAGACTTCAGAGGAACCCCAAGATCCATGTCAGCACTGGAGAGGAAACCTCAGATTCTGTCCTCAGCTCTAGACGAGGACTTAGGACCCAGCACCGACTGGAGAGAAATTCCAAGAGGCCCCCGACAACTTGCATGGAGACTGGCCTTTCCTGAGGCCACACAAGCGGGTCCCTGAGTTCCCCATCTTAACTCGAGAGGTACCTGCCACATCTGGAGATAAACCAGAAGATTCTCCACTCCAGGCGAGATGAGGCCCTTTCCCACTGCAGCATCTCGAGGGAAGTCAAACCTTCCCTCTTGAACCCCAAAAGGGTCCTTCAAACCCTTGATGCAACTCAAGAAGTCCCCGACAGTCTCCACTCGAGAGGAACACTGATGGTCCTGCCACAAATCAAGAAGAGCCCCATTGTCCCCTCCTCAACTCGAGATGAGGGTCCTTTCCCTGCTTCGTCAGGAAAGGTTTCCCAGCGTTCCCGTCACGTCTCAAGAAGAGGCGCTCTTAACAGGAAAGTCGAGAGAAATTCCAGTGGTTGTGCCACCATTCCAAAAGACCCACAAATGTCTCAGTCCACTCTAGATGAACCTGATTTTCCTGCACTGGCTCGACTGTCACCCCGAATATGGACTCACACCATGGTGGTATGTGTGACAGCCGTGTGGCACCTCAAGGGAAAATAACAGATCCCTGTGTCAACTCGACAGGAAGCCTGACACTGCTGCTACAGCTTGGGAGGAAAGTGGACGTGCATGTCTGCACTTGAGACAAGGCCTTATTCCCCTTTGGAGACTCCAGAGGAATGCCAAGATCCATGTCAGCACTGGAGAGGAAACTTCAGTTCCCAGCCTCAGCTCCAGACAAGGACTTAGGACATGGCACCGACTGGAGAGCAATCCCAAGAGGCCCCTTGCAACTCACATGGAGACTGGCCTTTTCTGAGGGCACATGAGCGGTCCCTGAGATCCCTGTCATAATTCGAGAGGGACCTGCTGCATCTGGAGATAAACCAGAAGATTCTCCCCTCCAGGTGAGATGAGGCCCTTTCCCACTCGGTGTCTCGAGGGAAATCACACCTTGCCTCTTGGACCTAGAAAGGGTCCTTCACACCCTTGCTGCAACTCAAGAAGTTCCCCTACATACCCGTCTCCACTTGAGAGGAACACCGAGGGTCCCGCCACAACTCAAGAGGAGCCCCATTGTCCCCTCAGCTCGAGATGAGGGTTCCTTTCCCTGTTTCATTGGGAAAGGATTCCTGGAGTTCCCGTCGCATCTCAAGAGGTGGCGGTCTCAACAGGAAAGCGGAGAGGAACTCCAGGAGTCGTGCCACCACTCCAAAAGACTCCCAAATGTCTCAGTGCACTCCAAATGAACCTGATTTCCCTTCACAGCCTCGACTGTCACCCCAAGTATCGACTAACACCACGGTGGAACATCAGACAACCCTGTGGCACCTCGAGGGAAAGTCAAGTATACCTGTGTCATCTCAACGGGAAGCCTGACACTACTGCTTCAGCTCTGGAGGAAAGCGGACCTGCACGTCCCCACTCGAGACGAGGCCTGACTCCCCTGTGGAGACTCCAGAGGAACCCCAAGATCCATGTCAGCACTGGAGAGGAAACCTCAGGTTCCGGCCTCAGTTCCACACTAGGACTTAGCACCTGGTACCTACTGGGGAGGAATCCTGAGTAGCCCCTGGCAACTCGAATGGAGACTGGCCTTTCCTGAGGCCTCACGAGCGGGTCCCTGAGGTCCTTGTCATAACTCAAGAGGGACTTGCCACAACTTGGGAGAAACCAGGAGATTATCCCCTCCAGGCTAAATGAGGCCCTTTTCCACTGTGGCTTCTTGAGGGAAATCACACCTTCCCTCTTGAACCTCAAAAGGGTCCTTCACACCCTTGCTGCAATTCAAGAAGTTCCCCGACATACCCGTTTCCACTCAATAGGAACACCACGAAACACCACAACTCAAGAGGTGCCTGTTGCCCCCCTCCTCAGCTCGACATGAGGGTTCCTTTCTCTGCTTCGTCAGAAAAGAATTCCCAGTGTTCCTGTCCATCTCAAAGGAGGCACTCTCAACAGGAAAGAAGAAAGGAACTCCAGGGGTCGTGCCAACATTCCAAAGGACCGCAAAAAGTCTCAGTCCACTCCAGATGAACCTGGTTTCCCTGAACTGCCTCCACAGTCACCCAGGGTATCGACTAACACCACGGTGGCATGTGTGACAGCCATGTGGCACCTTGAGGCAAAGCCACAGATCCCTGTGTTAACTCGATGGGAAGCCTGACACTGCTACTACAGCTCGGGAGGAAAGCGGACGTGCATGTCTCCATTCGAGGCAAGGCCTGACTTTCCGGTGGAGACTCCAGAGGAACGCCTAGATCCATGTCAGCACTGGAGAGGAAACCTCAGGTTTTGGCCTCAGCTCCAGACAAGACTTAGGACCCAGCACTGACTGGAGAGGAATCCCGAGAGGCCTCTCGCAACTCGCATGAAGACTGGCTTTTCCTGAGGCCACATGAGCGGGTCCCTGCGATCCCCATTGTAACTCGAGAGGGACCTGCTGCCACTTGAGAGAAATCATGAGATTCTCCCCTCCAGAAGAGATGAGGCCCTTTTCCTTCTGGCGTCTCGCGTCCCTCTTTGAATTTGAAAGGGTCCTTCACATCCTTGCTGCAGCTTAAGAAGTTCCCCGATATAACCTTCTCCACTCGAGAGGAACACCAAGAGTCCTGCCACAACTCAAGAGGAGCCCCTTTGACCATTTCTCAGCTCAAGATGAAGGTTCCTATCCCTGCTTCATCGGTAAAGGTTTCCCGGCATTCCCGTCGCATCTCAAGGAGAGGCGATCTCAACAGGAAAGAGTAAAGGAAATCCAGGGGTCGTGCCACCATTCCAAAAGACCCCCAAATGTCTCAGTCCACTGCAGATGTACCTGATTTCCATGCACTGCATCAACTATCACCCTGAGTGTCGACTCACACCACGGTGGCACGTGTGACAGCCCTGTGGCACCTAGAGGGAAAGCCACAGTTCCCTGAGTCAACTCGACGGGAATCCTGATACTGTTGCTACAGCTCAGGAGGAAAGCAGGTGTGCATGTGTCCACTTGAGACGATGCATGACTCCCCTGTGGAGACTCTAGAGGAACACCAAGATCCATGTCAGCACTGGAGAGGAAACCTCATGTTCCGGCGTCAGCTCAAGATGAGGACTTAGGACATGGCACCGACTGGAGAGGAATCCAGAGAGTCCCCTGGCAACTCACATGGAGACTGGCCTTTCCTGAGGCCACACGAGTGGGTCCCTGAGGTCCCCATCTGAGCTCGAGAGGGACTTGCCTCAATTCAAGAAAAACCATGAGTTTCTCCCCTCCAGATGAGATGAGGCCCTTTTCTGCTGCAGCGTCTCGAGGGAAATCACACCTTACCTCTTGGACCTCAAAGGGGTCCTTCACACCCTTGCTGCAACACAAGAAGTTCCCCAACATACCCGTCTCCACTCGACAGGAACACTGAAGGTCCCACCACAACTCAAGAGGAGACCCGTTGTCCCCTCCTCAGCTCAAGATGAGGGTTCCTTTCCCTGCTTCGTTGGGAAAGGTTTCCCGGCGTTCCCGTCGCATCTCAAGAGGAGGCGCTCTCAACAGGCAAGTTGAGAGGAACTCCAGGCGTCGTTCCACCATTCCAAAACATCCCCAAATGTCTTCGTCCACTCCATATGAAACTGATTTCCCTGCACGGCCTTGACTGTCACCCCGAGTATCGACTCACACCACGGTGGCAAGTGTGACAGCCCTATGGCACCTCGAGGGAAAGCCACAGATCCCTGAGTCAACTCGATGGGAAGCCTGACAGTGCTTCTAAAGCTTGGGAAGAAAGCGGCCGTGCATGTCTTCACTCAAGACGAGGCCTCACTTCCCTGTGGAGACTCCAGAGGCACCCCAAGATCCATGTCAGCACAGGAAAGGAAACCTCAGGTTCCAGCCTCAGCTCCAGATGAGGATTTAGGATCAGTCACCGACTGGAGAGAAGTCCTGAGACCCCCTCGGTACTCTCATGGAGACTGGCCTTTCCTGAGGCCACATGAGTGGGTCCCTGAGGTCCCCATCGTAACTAGAGAGGGACTTGCCACAACACGAGAAAAACCAGGAGATTCTCCCCTCCAGCTGAGATGAGGCCCTTTTCCCCTGCGGCATCTCAAGGGAAATCACACTTTCCCCCTTGAAACTCGAAAGGGTCCTTCACACCCTTGCTGCAATTCAAGAAGTTCCCCGTTATACCCGTCTCCACTCAAGAGGAAAACCGAGGTTACCGCCACAACTCAAGAGGAGCCCCATTGTCCCATCCTCAGCTCGAGTTGAGGGTTCCTTTCCCTGCTTTGTCGGGAAAGGATTCCTGGTGTTCCTGTTGCATGTCAGAGGAGGCGCTCTCAAGAGGAAAGTCAAGAGGAACTCTAGTGGACAGGCCACCATTACAAAAAACCCCAATGTCTCAGTCCACTCCAGATGAACCTGATTTCCCTGCACTGCCTCGAATGTCACTCCTAGCATCGACTCACACCACAGTGGCACGTGTGACAGTCATGTGGCACCTCGAGGGAAAGCCACAGATCCCTGTGTCAACTCACTGGGAAGCCTGACACAGACCGCTCGGAGAAAAGCTGACATGCATGTCTCCACTCGAGATGAGGCCTGACTCCACTGTGGAGACTCCATAGGAATGCCAAGATCCATGTCAGCACAGGAGAGGAAACTGCAGGTTCCAGCCTCAGCTCCAGATGAGGACTTAGGACCCAGCACTGACTGGAGAGGAATCCCGAGAGCCCCCTCGCAACTCGCATGGAGACTGGCCTTTCCTGATGCCACACGAGCGGGTGCCTGAGGTACCTGTCGTAACTCGAGAGGGACCTGGCACAACTCGAGAATAACTAGGAGATTCTCCACTCCAGTTGAGATGAGACCATTTTCCGCTGTGGCGTCTGGAGGGAAATCCCACCTTCCCTCTTCAACCTCGAAAGGGTCCTTTACACCCATGCTGAAATTCATGAAGTTCCCCGACATACCTGTCTCCACTCGAGAGGAACACCGAGGTTCCCGCCACAACTCAAGAGGAGCCCTGTTGTCCCTCCTCTGCTCGAGATGAAGGTTCCTTTCCCTGTTTGGCCGGGAAAGGATTCCTGGCGTTCCCGTCAAATTTCATGAGGAGGTGCTCTCAACATGAAAGTCGAGAGGAACTCCAGGCATCGTGCCACCATTCTAAAAGACCCCCAAATGTCTCAGTCCACTCCAGATGAACCTGATTTCCTTGCACTGCCTCGACTGTCACGCCAAGTATCGACTCACAGCACAGTGGCACGTGTGACAGCCCTGTGGCACCTCTAGGGAAAGCCAGAGATCCTTGGGTCAACTAGACGGGAAGCCTGACACTGCTGCTACAGCTTCGGAGGAAAGCAGACGTGTATGTCTCCACTCGAAATGAGGCCTGACTCCCCTGTGGATACTCCAGAGGAACTCCAAGATCCATGTCAGCACTGGAGAGGAAACCTCAGGTTCTGGCCTCAGCTCCAGACGAGGACATGGGACCCGGCACTGACTGGAGAGGATTCCTGAGAGGCCCCACGCAACTTGCATGATGACTGGCCTTTCCTGAGGGGACACGAGTGGGTCCCTTAGGTCCCCGTCGTAACTCGAGAGGGACCTGCTGCAACTCGAGAAAAACGAGGAGATCCTCCCCTCCAGGCAATATGAGGCCCTTTTCTGCTGTGGCATCTCTAAGGAAATCACACCTTCCTTCTTGGACCTTGAAAGGGTCCTTCACACCCTTGCTGCAACTCAAGTAGTTCCTCGAGATATCCGTCTCCACTCAAGAAGAACACTGAGGGTCCCGCCACAACTCAATAGGAGCCCCTTTGTCCCCTCAGGTCTAGATTAGGGTTCCATTCCCTGCTTCGGCGCTAAAGGATTCCCGGCATTCCCGTCGCATCTCAGGAGGAGGTGCTCTCAACAGGAAAGTCGAGAGGAACTCCATGGGTCATGCCACCATTCCAAAAGATGCCCAGATATCTCAGTCCAACCCAGATGAACCTGATTTCCCTGCATTGCGTCGACTATCACCCCGACTATCGACTCACACCACGGTGGCACGTTTGCAGCCCTGTTGTACCTTGAGGGAAAGCCACAGATCCCTGTGTCAACTCGACGGGAAGCCTGACATTGCTCCTACAGCTCGGAAAGAAAGCGGATGTGCATGTCTCCACTCAAGACGAGGCCTGACTCCACTGTGGATACTCCAGAGGAACCCCAAGATCTGTGTCAGCACTGGAGAGGAAACCTCAGGTTCCGGCCTCAGTTCCAGATGAGGACTTAGGACCCAGCACCAACTGGAGAGGAATCCCGAGAGGCACCTTGTAACTCACATGGAGACTAGCCTTTCCTGAGGCCACACGAGCAGGTCCCTGAGGTCCCCATCATAACTCCAGAGTGACCTGTCACAACTCGAGGAAAACCAGGAGATTCTCCCCTCCAGGCGAGATGAGGTCCTTTTCTGCTGCAGTATCTCGAGTGAAATCACACCTTCCCTCTTGGACCTCGAAAGGGTCCTTCACATCCTTGTTGCAACTCAAGAAGTTCCGAAACATACCTGTCTGCACTCGAGAGGAAAACCGAGGGTCCCGCCACACCTCAAGAGGAGCCCAGTTGTCGCTTCTTACTCTCGAGATGAGGGCTCCTTTCCCTGCTTTGTCAGGAAAGGATTCCCGGGGTTCCCATTGCATCTCTGGAGGAGGCAATCTCAACAGAAATGTTGAGAGGAACTCCAGGGTCCATGCCACCATTCCAAAAGACCCCCAAATATCTCAGTCCACTCCAGATGAACTTGATTTCCCTGAACTACTGCGACTGTCACCCTGAGTATCGACTCACACCACGGTGGCATGTGTGACAGCCCTGTGGCACCTCGAGGGAAAGCCACAGATCCCTGTGTCAACTCAACGGGAAGACTGGCACTGCTGCTACAGCTCGTGAGGAAAGCAGATGTGCATGTCTCCACTCGAGATGAGGCCTGACTCCCCTGTGGAGACTCCAGTGGAACCCCAAGATCCATGTCAGCACTGGAGAGGAAACCTCAGGTTCTGGCCTCAGCTCCAGATGAGGACTTAGGACCTGGCACTGACTGGAGAGGAATCCCGAGAGGCCCCTCACAACTCACATGGAGACTGGCCATTCCTGAGGCCACATGAACTGGTCCCAGAGGTCCCCGTCATAACTCGAGAGGGACCTGCCACAACTCGAGTAAAACCAGGAGATTCTCCCCTCCACGAGAGATTAGCCCCTTTTCCGCAATGGCGTCTCGAGCGAAATCACACCTTCCCTCTTGGACCTCGAAAGGGTCCTTGACACTGTTGCTGCAACCAAAGAAGTTCCCCGACATACCCGTCTCCACTCTAGAGGAAGACCTAGGGTCCTGCCACAACTCAAGAGGAGTCCTATTGTCCCCTCCTCAGCTCGAGATGAGGGTTCCTTTCCCTGCTTCGTCAGGAAAGGATTCCCGTCGTTCCTGTCACATCTGAGGAGGAGGCGCTCTCAACAAGAAAGTTGAGAGGAACTCCAGGGGTCGTGCTACCCTTCTAAAAGACCCCCAAATGTCTCATTCCACTCCAGCCTGATATCCCTGCACTGCCTAGAGAGTCACGCCGAGTATCGACTCACATCATGGTGGCACTTGTTACAGCCCTGTGCCACCTCAAGAGAAAGCCATAGATCCCTGTCTCAACTCAACGGGAAGCCTGACTCTGCAACTGCAGCTTGGGAGGAAAGAGGACGTGCATGTCTCCACTCGAGACTTGACCTGACTCCTCTATGGAGACTCCAGAGGAACCCCAAGGTCCATGTCAGCATTGGAGAGGAAACCTCAGGTTCCGGCCTCTGATCCAGATGAGAACTTAGGACATGGCACCAACTGGATAGGAAACCCGAGAGGCCCCAGCAACTGGCATGGAGACTGGTCTCTCCTGAGGCCACACAAGCGGGTCCCTGAGTTCCCCGTCATAACTCGAGAGGGACCTGCTGCAACTCGAGTAAAACCAGGAGATTCTCCCCTCCAGGAGAGATGAAGCCATTTTCCACGGCGACGACTTGAGGGAAATCATACCTTCCCTCTTGGACTTCGAATGGGTGATTCGCACCCTTGCTGCAACTCAAGAAGTTCCCCGATTTAACTGTATCCACTCGAGTGGAACACTGAGGGTCCTGCCACAACTCAAGAGGAGCACTGTTGTCCCATACTCAGCTCGAGATGAGGCTTCTTTTCGCTGCTTCGTCGGTAAAGGATTCCCGGTGTTCCTGTCGCATTCCAGGACGAGGCGCTCTCAACAGAAAAGTCCAGAGGAACTCTAGGGGTCGTGCTACCATTCCAAAAGACCCCAAATGTCTCAGTCCATTCCAGATGAACCTGATTTCCCTGCATTGCCTCGACTGCCACCCCGAGTGTTGACTCACATCACGGTGGCACTTTTGACAGCCCTGTGGCACCTTGAGGGAAAGCCACAGTCCCTGTGTCAACTTGCTGGGAAGCCTGACACTGTTGCTACAGCTATGGAGAAAAGCAGAAGTGCATTTCTCCACTCGAGAGGAGGCCTGACTCCCATGTGGAGACTCCAGAGGAACCCCAAGATACATGTCAGCACTGTAGAGGAAACTTCAGGTTCTGGCCTCAGCACAAGACGAGGACTTAGGACCCAGCACTGACTGGAGAGGAATCCTGAGAGGTCCCTCGCAACTCACATGGAGACTGGCTTTTCCTGATGCCACATGAGCGGGTCCCTCAGGTCCCTGTCATTACTCGAGAGGGACCTGCTGCAAGTCGAGAAATACCAGGAGATTCTCCCCTCCAGGTGAGATGAGGCCCTTTTGAGCTGCAGTGTCTCAAGGGAAATCACACCTTCCCTCTTGGACCTCGAATGGGTGCTTCACACCATTGCTGCAAATCAAGAAGTTTCCAGACTTAACTGTTTCCACTTGAGAGGAACACTGAGCATCCTGCCACAACTAAAGAGGAGCCCTCTTGTCCCATTCTCAGCTCAAAATGAAGTTTCCTTTTGCTGCTTCATTGGGAAAGGATTCCCGGTGTTCCCGTCGCATCTCAGGAGGAGGTGCTCTCAACAGGAAAGTCCATAGGAGCTCCAGGGGTCGTGCTACCATTCCAAAAGACCCCAAAATGTCAGTCCATTCCAGATGAACCTGATTTCCCTGCGTTGCCTTGACTGCCACCCCAAGTATCGACTCACATTATGGTGGCACTTTTGACAGCCCTGTGGCACCTCAAGGGAAAGCCACAGATCCCTGTGTCAACTCGCGGGAAGCCTGACACTGTTGCTGCAGCTCTGGAGAAAAGCAGAAGTGCATGTCTCTACTTGAGTTGAGGCCTGACTCCCCTGTGGAGAACCAGAGGAACCCCTCTATTCATGTAAGCACTGGAGAGGAAACCTCAGGTTCCATCCTCAGCTGCAGACGAGGACTTAGGACCCGGCACCGACTGGAGAGGAATCCCGAGCAGCCCCTCGCAACTTGCATGGGGACTGGCCTTTCCTGAGGTCACACGAGAGGCTCCTTAAGGTCCCCGTCTTAACTCGATAGGGCCATGCCACAACTCTAGAAAAACCAGGAGATTCTCCCCTTCAGGCGAGATGAGGCCCTTTTCTGCTATGGCCCCTTGAGGGAAAGCACACCTTCCCTCTTGGACCTCAAAATGGTCCTCCACACCCTTGCTGCAACTCAACAAATTCCAAGTCATCCCTGTCTGCACTCAAGAGGAACACCGAGGGTCCCGCCACAACTGAAGAGGAGCACCATTGTCCCCTCCTCAGCTCGAGATTAAGGTTCCTTTCCCGGCTTCGTCAGAACAGTATTCCCAGTGTTCCTGTCACATTTCAAGAGGATGCACTCTCAACAGGAAAGTTGAGACGAACTCCATGCATGGTGCCACCATCCAAAAGACCCCCAAATGTCTCAGTCCACACAGGATGAACCTGATTTCCCTGCACTGCCTCGACTATCACACCGACTATCGACTAACACCACGGTGACACGTGAGACAGCACTGTGGCACCTCAAGGGAAAGGCACAGATCCCTGTGTCAACATGACGGGAAGCCTGACACTGCTGCTACAGCTCGGGAAGAAAGCGGATGTACATGCCTCCATTCGAGACGAGGCCTGACTCCCCTGTGCTGACTCCAGAGGAACTCCAAGATCCACGTCAGCACTGGAGAGGAAACCTCAGGTTCTGGCCTCAGTTATAGATGAGGACTTCGGACCTGGCACCGACTGGAGAGGAGTCCCAAGAGGCCCCTTGCAATTCGCTTGGAGACTGGCCTTTCCTGAGGTCACACGAGTGGGTCCCTGAGGTCCCCATCGTAACTCAAGAGGAACGTGGCACAACTCATGAAAAACCAGGAGGTTCTTCCCTCCAGGCGAGATGAGGCCCTTTCCCGCTGCGGAGTCTCGAGGGAAATCACACCTTCCCTCTTAAACCTCGAAAGGGTCCTTCATACCCTTGCTGCAGCTCAAGGAGTTCCCTGACATACCTGTCTCCACTCGAGAGGAACACCGAGGGTCCCGCCACAACTCTAGAGGAGTCCCGTTGTCCCCTCCTCTGCTCAAGATGAGGGTTCCTTTCCCTGCTTTGTCGGGAAGGGATTCCTGATGTTCCCATCGCATCTCAAGAGGAGGTGCTTTCAGCAGGAATGTCGAGAGGAACTCCAGGGGTTGTGCCAGTATTCCAAAAGACCCCCAAATGTGTCAGTCCACTCCAGAGGAACCTGATTTCCATACCCTTCTTTGACTGTCACCCCAAGTATCAACTCACACCACGGTCGCACATGTGACAGCCCTGTGGCACCTCGAGGGAAAGCCACAGATCCCTGTGTCAATTCGACGGGAAGACTGGCACTGCTGCTACAACTCGGTAGGAAAGCAGACGTGCATGTCTCCATTCGAGATGAGGCCTGACTCCCCTGTTGCGACTCTAGAGGAACACCAAGATCCATGTGAGCACTGGAGAGGAAACCTCAGGTTCAGGCTTCAGCTCCAGAGGAGGACTTAGGACCTGGCACTGCCTGGAGAGCAATCCCGAGATGTCCCTGGAAACTCGCATGGAGACTTGCCTTTCCTGAGGCCACACGAGTGGGTCCCTGGGGTGCCCATCGTCACTCGAGAAGGACCTGCCTTAACTTGAGAAAAACCATTTGATTCTCCCTTCTAGGCGAGATGAGGCCCTTTTCTGCTGTAGCATCTCGAGGGAAATCACACCTTCCCTCTTGAACCTCGAAAGGGTCTTTCACACCCTTGCTGCAACTCAAGAAGTTCCCTGATATACCCGTCTCCACTCGAGAGGAACACTGAGGTCCCACCACAACTCAAGAGGAGCCATTTTGTCCCCTCCTCAGCTCGAGATGAAGGTTCCTTTCCCTGCTTCATTGGGAAAGGATTCCCGGTGTTCCTGTCTCAACACAGGAGGAGGCGCTCTCAAAAGGAAAGNTGATATACCCGTCTCCACTCGAGAGGAACACTGAGGTCCCACCACAACTCAAGAGGAGCCATTTTGTCCCCTCCTCAGCTCGAGATGAAGGTTCCTTTCCCTGCTTCATTGGGAAAGGATTCCCGGTGTTCCTGTCTCAACACAGGAGGAGGCGCTCTCAAAAGGAAAGTTGAAAGGATCTCCAGGGGTCGTGCCACCATTCCAAAGGACCCCTGTCGGGGGCCAGCGTGAGGAATCCCACCCGTGACAAGGTCATTTGGAAGGAAGCCTGATGAAATGCAAGGACATGATCAGGTTTCAGGGATTCCCCCTGGAATTTCCTGAACATCCAACGCCCCCTCCAAAAAAAAAAAAAAAATAAGAATCTGCCGGGCTTTGTACTCTGCTTTTCCACTCTTCTAATATTCTCTGGAAAAATCAAATCAGGGCTTTAGTCTTCTGCATTTGAAAGGGATGTTTCAGTTAACCCCCCTCTGATAACTCTCTAGTTTGCCTAACAGGTTCCCCCGGACCTCTTACGGCTTGTGAATTGCTTACAGCCCCCAACCGCGAGAGCCACAAAGCTTAGAAGCATCTTAAAGAAACAGAACCTTTTCTAAAGAGTTACAAATCATATTGGTGACAGGTTTTCACTGTTGACTCAATGATTGCTGCCAGGCCTCCATATTCCTTATCTTTTAGGCACCTGGGAGGATGTTAATCAATGTAAATGGGATATGGGAAAAGATATATAGTAGTTTTGATGTTAGCAACACTAGATTTTCTTTTGTTATAAATCACTGTACTCCTTTTACTTGTTATAAATTGCTGTATCTTTGCTATGTATGAATGTAAGCTTATTTAGTGCTTTCTGAGTGTGGCATCAGACTTTGGGAAGATCAAGACAAATAAGTCTTCTGGTTGACAAACTCTTATCAGAAAAAAGGCTGTAAAATATTAATTGGCCCTTTTTGGCTGGAAGAAGATGTAAATTATCTAAGACTTGTGTATACAATTAGGTATGCAGAGAGAAAAGCCTGTTTTTGATGAGTCTGGGCTGTTAACGCTGCATAACTTTGTGTTACCCATTGATCTCCATGTTTTATCAAAAGTATAAAAGGCCTTCTGAACAATAAAGGATGGACCAGTTTCTCAGACTAGTCTCTTGGCCTAGTTAATTGGGAATCTGGCTCCCCCTGTGTCTCTTTCAATCTCTCTTTTCCTCCCTCTCCCTCCCTCTCCTCTTTACTCTAATTTCAGGCTGAATTCCCATCTGGAGCGGGCGGCTCACCAAGTCTACTTACTTGTCCTGGCTTCTAAGACCTGCGTGAGAAGGAGCCTAAGGTGGGGCACTCTTAGATATTCAAGCGGGTGCCAGTGGCCCAATGTACATGGTGCAAGCTCCGTGTCTGGAACTTTATTGGCCTTCCCTTTAAACCAAGGTATTCAGCCTCTTTTCTCCACTTAAATTTCCTACTACACTATTTCTTCCTAATCTTATATTAATAAATATTAATTAATTAATAATTAATTAATTATTAAATATTATTAATTATTTAATAACACATACTAATAATATAATAATTATTAATTAATTATTAATCATAAATAAATATTAATTAATCTTATATTAATAAATAAATAAGTTTTCCTCGCCAAGGCTGTCCCCACTTCGAATTCCCTGGATCCGCCCGGGCTGGACCCCAGTAAGTGGTGCCCAGAACAGGCAATTTGAAGGTAGGTTCCCCGAGCAATTAAGGTCATCAGCCCTATTGCCACCCCCTTGGAGCAAGTAGGGCCATCAGCTCTATTGCTCTGGACAGCTAGGGTCATCTGCCCTGTTGTTCCCCCAGTGTTGAGTGTTCAGGACGGATAGGACCCCACTCAGGGTGCTGCAGAGCCCCCTGTAGGATAGACAGGGTGAGTAAGAGTGGCAAGTGTTGAAGGGTTTAAGAGAAACCTGGTTCTCTAGAGGTTGAAAGAAACTTGCTTTCTTTGGGTTAAACCCCCCCCCCCACCTTGGCTAAGGTAAAACCTTTTTGTCAAGGGAGATTTTTTTTAAATCTTAATTTTATGACATGGGTAACAATGAGTCAAAAGAATGACAACTCTTTATAGAAGTAATTTAGCAACTGTTAAACAAAAGATAAAGATAAAAAGTCTTTTGTTACAACAGCAATGTCCTTGGTTTCCAGAAAAGGGATTTAGATATTTGGGTGAAGGTACAAAACAGCGAAAAACTTATTATACTTTGCATGAGCCAGAAAAAGTTCCTGTAAATGTTTTTGCTCTGTGGAATATGATTAGAAATGTTCTGGACCCCCATCATGAGGCTGTTAATTAGCCTATGAGAAAAGCTATAGCGGTGGATGGTAGTGGGTCTCCACCTTCCACGCAGATCATATTTTCTGCCATTGGCAAAGAAAATGAGGGAGACTGTACTCTTCCTCCTGAGGAAGGAGAGTGCTTAGAGGGCACAGTGGCCGAGTGCCCTGGAGAGCCCCCTCCCCCTCTACACAAACCAAACCTTAAAAAAATTTTATCTTATTTAAGGGACCACTGCAACTTCTGCTTGCGACACCCCAGGGCTTAAGAACTCCCCACTTTGCATCCAAAGCCTCCCAGAACATTGCCTAAGGTTGAAAAGGATAGGGAGAATATTTTTGAGCAAAAGAGCTTTTAGAACAGAGCCTGCTGCTTGCAGAAAACCCCCTCAGGGCGGACTCACCCAAGGAAAAAAAAAGAAAGAAAGAAAAGAAAAAGAGAAAAGGAAGAGTAAAAGAGAAAAAGAAAGAAAAATAATTGTAATAAGAAGGATTTTACAAATACAAAATGTTTCTCTTGAGGTCAAATAGAAGATTTTTGCTGGCAATGTCCTGCTAAACAGAGACAAAAAGCGGTGCCAATCAACCCCGGGTAGCAGCAGCAGCAGCAGCAGCAGCAGCTCAGGACTAGACCTCAGCTCCACCATGGCAACAATATTAACCCCTGATGTGCCGGTTGCACAGATTCTAATGGGAGCAGATAGCCCCCTGGCTGAGGGCATTGTAGGACTTGTGTTAGGGTGTAGCTTGCTTTCTTTTCGAGGATTTTTGGTGGTGTCTGGTGTAGTAGATTCTGATTATACTAAGGAAGTTAAAGTTTTGATCTCACCACCTGCTAAAACTGTGCAAATTAATAAAGGTCAAAAAATAGCACAGCTTTTGCTTTTACCTTATTATGAGACAGAAAAACCTTGACTTCTCAAGCTAAGAGCCCCAGAGGATTTCGATCTAGCTTTTTGGGTGCAGAAAATTACAGCTTCTAGGCCTTTAAAAGATTTTTTAATTCAAGGAATAAAATGTCAGGGCTGTTAGACACTAGAGCAGATGTTTCTTACATTGCTGGGAAAGACTGGCCCAGCTCCTCGCCAACACACATACTATTGAAAATGAGCTGGTGGGGTTAGAGAAAGTGGTATGCAGGATGGGAATGCTGTAGAGGAAAAGGTGAGAAAGAGTTTAAAACCTTGGCGAGTAGTGAGCTCCCTGTTGGTGGAGGTATCCAAGCAAGGATTAGATGGTTACTTGTCACCTAAAAGGCTATAGACCAGATTTGGGTCATAGAAAGATCATTGGAAAAGCTTATAAAAATATTGTGTAACAGCTCTTTACTTGCTTCTTACATTTAGGTTTGCCAAAAGATTTAAAAACTGATAATGTCCCTTTAAAGCTACAGAGAGATTGTTTACTCACTTAAAATGATTTCCAGAAATCATTAGGGGAGGTGAATTGGATATGCCCACATTTAAAACTGACTACTGCAGATTTTAAGCCTTTCGTTTGATTGCTTAAAACATAATCCTAATCCCAGTTCTAGGAAAAGGTTGACTAGTGAGACAGAGTTGGCTTTTGTTAAAGTGAATGTGGCTTTAATGATCAGTTAATTAAGATTAATATTGCCAAAAGATGAGAATAAATTATTCTTGCCACAAAACAAGATGCTTGTGACAAGAAGGCCCATTGGTTCCATCTACCAGTGACCCCAAGAAAAACTGTTTTATCTTATCCCAACTAGGTGGCACAATTAATTTTAAAACGAAGAAAAAGAAGTATGGAACTTTTTGGAAAAGAAGTAACAAATGTAATAATTCCATTCAATAAGGATCAACTTCAAGTCTTTTACAGAATAGTGATGATTTGGCAAGTGGCTATGATAGATTTCAGGAGTCAAATTTTGTTTCATTTGCCCTCAAGCCCCAACAGTAGTTACAAGTTCAAAAATGTAAATTGGCGGTTTGAGGATACCTGTGGAACTTACTTAACTCTACATAGTTCCTTCGCTCCCCTTTACCCTATGGGGGAGGGACATGCTGTTTTAAATAGGAGTTGCTAGGAAAAGGGATTTCTCAATTTCTTAGTTATCAATAGGTGGTACAATTAACAATGCTTCATATATTGATATAAATACATAATATAAATATATTTGCCTAATTACAGTTTGCCTGATTGGGTATGGGTATAAATAAAATAAAATAGAGGTATACCTACTAGAGTTTTAAATTAATAGTGTTTTAAAGAATTACATATAAGGAACATAAACATGGGTTATTCAAATATCAATGTTGCAGTAACATCCAGAAGTGAAAAGGTGTAAATGTCTAAACTGGAAGAAACTTAAAACCCTCATGTTAACTCTTAAATGTAGTATTTCTAACTTGTGACAAGACAGATTGGTAGGCAGCCATTTTTGTGTCTTAAAATAACTGGGGCATAGTTAAA
>SJYS01024470.1:136533-150243 GCA_006410695.1 Philantomba maxwellii
GATGTTGGCAATTTGATCTCTAGTTCCTCTGCCTTTTCTAAAGCCAGCTTGAATATCAGGGAGTTCATGGTTCATGTAATGCTGAAGCATGGCTTGGAGGATTTTGAGCATTACTTTACTAACATGTGAGATGAGTGCAGTTGTGTTGTCATTGGAGCATTCTTTTGCATTGCCTTTCTTAGCTTGCCTAACAAGTTCCCCAGAACTCTTACAGCTTGTGAATTGCTTACAGACCCCAACCACGAGAGGCACAAAGCTTAAAAGCATCTTAAAGAAACAGAGCCTTTTCTAAAGAGTTAAAAATCTTATTGGTGAAGGGTTTTCACTGTTGAGTCAATGATTGCTGCCAGGCCTCCATATTCTTTATCTTTTAGGCACATGAGAAGATGTTAATCAATGTAAATGGAATATGGGAAAAGATATATAGTAGTTTTGATGTTAACAACACTAGACTTTTGAGTTAATTACTTTCCTTTGTTATATATCACTGCACTTCTCTTGTGTCCTTGCTATGTAAGAATGTAACTTTACTTAGTGCTTCCTGAGAGTGGCACCAGACTTTGGGAAGATCAACATAAATAACTCTTCTGGTTGACAAACCCTTATCAGAAAAAAGGCTGTAGAATGTTAATTGGCCCTCTGGCTCTAAGATGATGTAAATCACCTATGACTTGTGTATACAATTAGGTATGCAGAGAGAAAAGCCTGGTTTTGATAAGAGTCAGGGCTGCTGATGCTGCATAATTTTGTATTACCCATTGATCTCTATGTACAATTGAAAAGGTATAAAAGGCATTTCTGGACAATGGGGGCCAGGCCATTCACTGGACTGGTTTCCCCCGTGTCTCCTCTTTACTCTAAGTTCAGGCTGAATTCCCATCTGGGGCGTGGAGGCTCACCAAGTCTACTTACTTGTCCAAGCTTCTAAGATCCTTAAGAGAGAGAGCACAAAGCGGGGCACTCTCCAATATTCAAACGGAAGCCAGCGGCCTAACGTAGATGGTGTAATTTCCTTGTCTGGAACTTTATGGGCTTTCCATGTAAACCAAGTTATTCAGCCTCTTTTCTCCACTTAATTTTCCTACTACACTATTTCTTCCTAATCTAATCTTATATTAATAAATATATAAGTTTTCCTTGCCAACACCGTCTCTCCTTCGAATCACCCTGGTTCCACCAGGGCAGGACCCTGGCAAGTGATGCCTGGAACAGGATATTCAAAGGTAAGTTCCCCAAGCAATTAGGGTTATAAGCCCTATCACCATCCCCTTTGAGCAAGTAGGGTCATCAGCTCTCTTGCTCTGAACAACTAGGGTCATCAGCCCTGTTGTTCCCCTAGTATAGAGCAAGTAGGGTCATCAGCCCTATTGCCCAGAACAACTAGGTTCATCAGCCCTGTTGTTCCCCCAGTTTTGGGTTTTGGAGATGGATAGGACCCCACTCAGGGTGCCACGGACCCCCCTGTAGGATAGACTGGGTGAGTAGCAGTGGGAAGTGTTGAAGGGTTTAAGAGAAACCTGGTTCTCTGGAGGTTGAAAGAAACCTGCTTTCTTAGGGTTGAAAAGAAACCCCCCCTTGCCAAAGGTAAAACTCTTGTCGAGGCAGACTTTTCTATAAATCTTAATTTTCTGATATGGGTAACAAGGAGTCAAAGAATGACAACACTTTATAGAAGTAATTTAGCAACTGCTAAACAAAAGCTAAATTAAAGATAGAAAGTCTAGTGTTACAAGAGCAATGTCCTTGGTTTCCAGAAAAGGGATTTAGATACTTGGGTGAAGGTACAAAACAGCTAAAAACTTATTATACTTTGTATGAGCCAGAAAAAGTTCCTGTAAATGGTTTTGCTCTGTAGAATATGATTAGAAATGCTCTGGACCCCCGTCATGAGGCTGTTAGTTAGATAGCCTATGGGAAAGGCTATAGCAGTGGATGGTAGTGAGTCTCCACCTTTTACGCAGATCATATTTTCTGCCATTGGCAAAGAAAATGAGGGAGACTGTACTCTTCCTCCCGAGGAAGGAGAGTGCTTACAGGACGCAGTGGCCGAGTGCCCTGGTGAGCCCCCTCCCCCTCTACACAAACCAAATCTTTAAAAAAAGGTTATCTTATTTAAGGCGACCACTGCAACCTCTGCTTGTGCCTCCCCAGGGCTTAAGAAATCCCCGCTTTGCATCCAAAGCCTCCCAGAACATTGCCTGAGGATGAATAGTATAGGGAGAATATTTTGAACAAAAGANTGCCCTGGTGAGCCCCCTCCCCCTCTACACAAACCAAATCTTTAAAAAAAGGTTATCTTATTTAAGGCGACCACTGCAACCTCTGCTTGTGCCTCCCCAGGGCTTAAGAAATCCCCGCTTTGCATCCAAAGCCTCCCAGAACATTGCCTGAGGATGAATAGTATAGGGAGAATATTTTGAACAAAAGAGCTTTTAAAACAGAGCCTGCTCCTTGCAAAATATCCCCTTGGGGGTACCTCCCACAAGGAAAAAAGAAAAACAGAAAAGGAAGAGAAAAAGAAAGAAAAATAATCATAATAAGAAGGATTTTACAAATACAAAATGTTTCTCTTGAGACCAAATAGAACATTTCTGCTGGCAATGTCCTGCTAAACAGAGACAAAAAGCCACGCCAATCAACCCCAGGTAGCAGCCGCAGCAGCAGCAGCAGCTCAGGACTAGACCTCNCTCCTCTTTACTCTAATTTCAGGCTGAATTCCCATCTGGGGCATGGAGGCTCACCAAGTCTACTTACTTTTCCTGGCTTCTAAGATCCTTAAGAGAGAGAGTGCAAGGCAAGGCACTCTGCGATATTCAAATGGATGCTGGCGGCCTAATGTAGATGGTGCAAGTTCCTTGCCTGGAACTTTATGGGCTTTCCATGTAAACCAAGTTATTAAGCCTCTTTACTCCACTTAATTTTCCTACTACACTCTTTCTTCCTAATCTAATCTTATACTAATAAATAAGTTTTCCTCGCCAACGCCGGCTCTCCTTTGAATCACCCTGGTTCCACAGGGACTGGACGCCAGCAAGTGGCACCCAGAACAGGCTATTCGAAGGTAAGTTCCCTGAGTAATTAGGGTCATCAGCCCTATTGCCAACCCCCTTGGAGCACATAGGGTCATAAGTTCTATTGCTCTGAACAACTAGGGTCATCAGCCCTGTTGTTTCCCTAGTATGGAGCAAGTAGTGTCATCAGCCCTATTGCCCAGAACAACTAGGTTCATCAGCCCTGTTGTTCCCCCAGTTTTGGGTTTTTGGGACAGATAGGACCCCACTCAGGGTGCCGCGGACCCCCCTGTAGAATAGACAGGGTGAGTAGCANAGTTCTATTGCTCTGAACAACTAGGGTCATCAGCCCTGTTGTTTCCCTAGTATGGAGCAAGTAGTGTCATCAGCCCTATTGCCCAGAACAACTAGGTTCATCAGCCCTGTTGTTCCCCCAGTTTTGGGTTTTTGGGACAGATAGGACCCCACTCAGGGTGCCGCGGACCCCCCTGTAGAATAGACAGGGTGAGTAGCAGTGGGAAGTGTTGAAGGGTTTAAGAGAAACCTGGTTCTCTAGAGGTTGAAAGAAACCTGCTTTCTTTGGGTTGAAAAGAAAACCCCCCTTGCCAAAGGTAAAACCCTTGTCGAGGCAGACTTTTCTATAAATCTTAATTTTCTGACATGGGTAACAAGGAGTCAAAAGATTGACAACTCTTTATAGAAATAATTTAGCAACTGTTAAACAAAAGCTAAAGATAAAATGTCTCTAGTGTTACAAGAGCAATGTCCTTGGTTTCCAGAAAAGGGATTTAGATACTTCGGTGAAAGTACAAAACAGCTAAAAACTTATTATACTTTGAATGAGCCAGAAAAAGTTCCTGTAAATGCTTTTGCTCTGTAGAATATGATTAGAAATGTTCTGGAACCCCGTCATGAGGCTGTTAGTTAGATAGCCTATGGGAAAGGCTATAGCGGTGAATGGTAGTGGGTCTCCACCTTCTACGCAGATCATACTTTCTGCCATTGGCAAAGAAAATGAGGGATACTGTACTCTTCCTCCCGATGAAGGAGAGTGCTTACAGGACGCAGCGGCCGAGCGCCCTGGTGAGCCCCCTCCCCCTCTATACAAACCAAATCTTTAAAAAAAGGTTATCTTATTTAAGGCGACCACTGCAACCTCTGCCTGTGCCTCCCCAGGGCTTAAGAATTCCCCACTTTGCATCCAAAGCCTCCCAGAACACTGCCTAAGGTTGAATAGGATAGGGAGAATATTTTGAGCAAAAGAGCTTTTAAAACAGAGCCTGCTCCTTGCAAAAAACCCCTCGGGGGGGGGGGGCCTCACACAAGGGAAAAAGAAAAGAAAAAGAGAAAAGGAAGAGAAAAAGAAAGAAAAATAATCATAATAAGAAGGATTTTACAAATACAAAATGTTTCTCTTGAGACCAAATAGAACATTTCTGCTGGCAATGTCCTGCTAAACAAAGACAAAAAGCCACGCCAATCAACCCCAGGTAGCAGCCGCAGCAGCAGCAGCAGCTCAGGACTAGACCTCAGCTCCACCCCGGCAACAATATTAACCCCTGATGTGCCAGTTGCTCAGATTCCAATGGGAGTGGATAGCCCCCTGGCTTAGGGAATTGTAGGAGTTCTGTTAGGGTGTAGCTTGCTTTCTTTTCAAGGAATTTCAGTGGTGTCTGGTGTTGTGGATTCTGATTATACTAAGGAAATTAAAGTTTTGATCTCGCCACCTGCTAAAGCTGTGCAAATTAATAAAGGTAAAAAAATAGCACAGCTTTTGCTTTTACCTTATTATCAGACAGAAAAACCTTGACTTCTCAAGCTAAGAGCCCCAGAGGATTTCGATCTAGCTTTTTGGGTGCAGAAAATTACAGCTTCTAGGNGATGCTGCATAATTTTTTACTACCCACTGATCTCTATGTACAATGAAAAAGGTACAAAAGGCATTTCTGGACAATAGGGGCCGGGCCAGTCACTGGACTGGTTTCCCTCGTGTCTCCTCTTTAGTTTCAGGCTGAATTCCCATCTGGGGCGTGGAGGCTCACTAAGTCTACTTACTTGTCCCGGTTTCTAAGATTCATAAGAGAGAGAGCCCAAGGCGGGGCACTCTCCGATATTCAAACAGATGCCGGTGACCTAACGTAGATGGTGCAAGTTCCTTGTCTAGAACTTTATTGGCTTTCCACATAAACCAAGTTATTCAGCCTCTTTGCTCCACTTAATTTTCCTACTACACTATTTCTTCCTAATCTAATCTTATATTAATAAATAAATAAGTTTTCCTCGCAATGCTGTCTCTCCTTCGAATCACCCTGGTTCCACCGGGGCTGGACCCTGGCAAGTGGGGCCTGGAACAGGCTATTCAAAGGTAAGTTCCATGAGCAATTAGGGTCATCAGCCCTATTGCCACCCCCTTGGAGCAAGTAGGGTCATCAGCTCTATTGCTTTGAACAACTAGAGTCATCAGCCCTGTTGTTCCCCTAGTATGGAGCAAGTAGGGTCATCAGCCCTATTGCCCAGAACAACTAGGGTCATCAGCCCTATTCTTCCCCCAGTGTTGAGTTTTCGGGATGGATAGGACCCCACTCAGGGTACCGCGGACCCCCCCTGTAGGATAGACAGGGTGAGTAGGAGTGGGAAATGTTGAGGGGTTTAAGAGAAACCTGGTTCTCTAGAGGTTGAAAGAAACCTGCTTTCTTAGGGTTGAAAAGAAACCCCCCCTTGCCAAAGGTTAAACCCTTGATGAGGCAGACTTTTCTATAAATCTTAATTTTCCGACACAGGTAACAAGGAGTCAAAAGAGACAACTCTTTATAGAAGTAATTTAGCAACTGTTAAATAAAAGATAAATTAAAGATAAAAAGTCTAGTGTTACAAGAGCAATGTCCTTGGTTTCCAGAAAAGGGATTTAGATACTTGGGTGAAGGAACAAAATAGCTAAAAACTTATTATACTTTGCATGAGCCAGAAAAAGTTCCTGTAAATGCTTTTGCTCTGTAGAATATGATTAGAAATGTTCTGGACCCCCGTCATGAGGCTGTTAGATAGCCTATGGGAGAGGCTATAGCAGTGGATGGTAGTGGGTCTCTACCTTCTACGCAGATCATATTTTCTGCCATTGGCAAAGAAAATAAGGGAGACTGTACTCTTCCTCCTGAGGAAGGAGAGTGCTTACAGGACGCAGCGGCCGAGCACCCTGGTGAACCCCCTCCCCCTCTACACAAACCAAACCTTAAAAAAAAGTTATCTTATTTAAGGCAAACACTGCAACCTCTGCTTGTGCCTCTCCAAGGCTTAAGAACTCCCCACTTTGCATTCACAGCCTCCCAGAACATTGCCTAAGGTTGAATAGGATAGGGAGAATAGTTTGAGCAAAAGAGCTTTTAAAACAGAGCCTGCTCCTCACAAAAAAATCCCCTCGGGGGGCCTCACACAAGGAAAAGAGAAAAGGATGAGAGAAAGAAAGAAAAATAATCATAATAAGAAGGATTTTACAAATATGAAATGTTTCTCTTGAGACCAAATAGAATATTTTTACTGGCAATGTCCTGCTAAACAGAGACAAAAAACCACACCAATCAACCCCAGGTAGCAGCAGCAGCAGCAGCAGCAGCTCAGGACTAGACCTCAGCTCCACCACGGCAANATTGCTTAAGGTTGAAAAGGATAGGGAAAATATTTTTGAGCAAAAGAGCTTTTAAAACAGAGCCTGCTCCATGCAAAAAATCCCCTCGGGGGTGCCTCACCCAAGGGAAAAGAAGAGAGACAGAGAAAAGAAAAGAAAAAGAGAAAAAGAAAGAAAAGTAATCGTAATAAGAAAGATTTTACAAATACAAAATATTTCCCTTGTGGCCAAATGGGACATTTTTGCTGGCAATATCCTGCTAAACAGAGACAAAAAGCCAGGCCAATTAACCCCAAGACTTAGCAGCAGCAGCAGCTCAGGACTAGACCTCAGCGCTGCTACAGCAACAATATTAACCCCTGATATGCCGGTTTCTCAGATTCCAACGGGAGTGGCTAGCCCGCTGGCTGAGCGCATTGTAGGACTTGTGTTAGGACGTACCTTGCTTTCTTCTNCCAATTAACCCCAAGACTTAGCAGCAGCAGCAGCTCAGGACTAGACCTCAGCGCTGCTACAGCAACAATATTAACCCCTGATATGCCGGTTTCTCAGATTCCAACGGGAGTGGCTAGCCCGCTGGCTGAGCGCATTGTAGGACTTGTGTTAGGACGTACCTTGCTTTCTTCTCAAGGAATTTCGGTGGTGTCTGGTGTAGTAGATTCTGATTATACTAAGGAAATTAAAGTTTTGATCTTGCCACCTGCTAAAACTGTGCAAATTAATAAAGGTCAAAAAATAGCACAGCTTTTGCTTTTACCTTATTATCAGACAGAAAAACCTTGACTTCTCAAGCTAAGAGCCCCAGAGGATTTAGATCTAGCTTTTTGGATGCAAAAGTTACAGCCTCTAGGCCTTCAAAAGAGTTTTTAATTCAAGGAAATAAAATGTCAGGGCTGTTAGACACCAGAACAGACGTTTCTTGCATTGCTAGGAAAGACTGGCCCAGCTCCTGGCCAACACACCCTACTGAAAATGAGTTGGTGAGATTAGAGAAAGTGGTATGCAGGATTGGAATGCTGTAGAGGAAGAGGTGAGAGAGAGTATAAAATCTTGGCGAGTAGTGAACTCCCTGATGCTGGAAGTATTCAAGCAAAGATTAGATGGTTACTTGTCACCTAAAAGGCTATAGACCAGATTTGGGTTATAGAAAGATCATTGGAAAAGGGTATAAAGATATTGTGTAACAGCTCTTTACTTGCTTCTTACATTTAGGTTTGCCAAAAATTTTAAAAACTGATAATGTCCCTTTAAAGCTGCAGAGAGAATGTTTACTAACTTTAAATGATTTCCAGAAATTATTAGGGGATATTAATTGGATATGCCCACATGTAAAATTGACTACTGCAGATTTAAAGCCTTTCGTTTGATTGCTTATAAAACGATCCTAATCACAGTTCTAAGAGAAGGTGAACTAGTAAGACAGAGTTGACTCTTGTTAAAATAGATGAGGCTTTGAGGAATCAACTTGCCTGACTTCAGGCTCTACTACAAAGCCACAGTCATCAAGACAGTATGGTACTGGCCCAAAGACAGAAATATAGACCAATGGAACAAAATAGAAAGCCCAGAAATAAATCCACACACCTATGGACAACTTATCTTCGACAAAGGAGGCAAGAATATACAATGGAGTAAAGACAATCTCTTTAACAAGTGGTGCTGGGAAAACTGGTCAACCACTTGTAGAAGAATGAAACTAGATCACTTTCTAACACCACACACAAAAATAAACTCAAAATGGATTAAAGATCTAATCGTAAGGCCGGAAACTATAAAACTTCAAGAGGACAACATAGGCAAAACACTTTCTGACACAAATTACAGCAGGATCATGTATGATCCACCTCCCAGAATACTGGAAATAAAAGCAAAAATAAACAAATGGGATCTAATTAAAATTAAAAGCTTCTGCACAACAAAGGAAACTATAAGCAAGGTAAAAGGATAGTCTTCCGAATGGGAGAAAACAATAGCAAATGAAGCAACTGACAAACAACTAATCTCAAAAATATACAAGCAACTCCTACAGCTCAATTCCAGAAAAATAAATGACCCAATCAAAAAATGGGCCAAAGAACTAAACAGACATTTCTCCAAAGAAGACATACGGATGGCTAACAAACACATGAAAAGATGCTCAACATCACTCATTATCAGAGAAATGCAAATCAAGACCACAATGAGGTACCATTTCACACCAGTCAGAATGGCTGCGATCCAAAAGTCTACAAGCAATAAATGCTGGAGAGGGTGTGGAGAAAAGGGAACCCTCTTACACTGCTGGTGGGAATGCAAACTAGTACAGCCACTATGGAGAACAGTGTGGAGATTCCTTAAAAAACTGCAAATAGAACTGCCTTATGACCCAGCAATCCCACTGCTGGGCATACACACCGAGGAAACCAGAATTGAAAGAGACACATGTACCCCAATGTTCATTGCAGCACTGTTTATAATAGCCAGGACATGGAAACAACCTAGATGTCCATCAGCAGATGAATGGATAAGAAAGCTGTGGTACATATACACAATGGAGTATTACTCAGCCATTAAAAAGAATTCATTTGAATCAGTTCTAATGAGATGGATGAAACTGGAACCTATTATACAGAGTGAAGTAAGCCAGAAAGAAAAACACCAATACAGTATACTGACACATATATATGGAATTTAGAAAGATGGCAATGATGACCCTGTATGTGAGACAGCAAAAGAGACACAGATGTATAGAACGGACTTTTGGACTCTGTGGGAGAGGGAGAGGGTGGGATGATTTGGGAGAATGGCATTGAAACATGTATACTATCATGTAAGAACGAAGCACCAGCCTATGTTCGATACAGGATACAGGATGCTTGGGGCTGGTGCACGGGGATGATCCAGAGAGAGGATATGGGGTGGGAGGTGGGAGGGGGATTCAGGATTGGGAGCTCATATACACCCATGGTGGATTCATGTCAATGTATGGCAAAACCAATACGGTATTGTAAAGTAAAATAAAGTAAAAATAAAATTAAAAAAAAAAAAAAAAAGCAAGAAACTTCCAGAAAAACATCTACTTCTGGTTTATTGATTACACCACCAAAGCCTTTGACTGTGTGAATCACAACAAACTGTGGAAAATTCTTCAAGAGATGGGACTACCAGACCACCTAACCTGCCCTTTGAGAAATCTGTATGCAGGTCAGGAAGCAACAGTTAGAACTGGACATGGAACAACAGATTGGTTCCAAAGAGGAAAAGGAGTATGTCAAGGTTGTATACTGTCACCCTGCTTATTTAACATAGATGCAGAGTACATCACGAGAAATGCCGGGCTGCAGGAAACACTAGCTGGAATCAAGATTGCAGAGAGAAATATCAGTAACCTCAGATATGCAGATGACACCACCCTTATGGCAGAAAGTGAAGAGGAACTAAAAAGCCTCTTGATGAAAGTGAAAGAGGAGAGTGAAAAAGTTGGCTTAAAGCTCAACATTCAGAAAACGAAGATCATGGCATCTGGTCCCATCACTTCATGGGAAATAGATGGGGAAACAGTGGAAACAGTGTCAGACTTTATTTTTTTGGGCTCCAAAATCACTGCAGATGGTGACTGCAGCCATGAAATTAAAAGACGCTTACTCCTTGGAAGAAAAGTTATGACCAACCTAGATAGCATATTCAAAAGCAGAGACATTACTTTGCCGACTAAGGTCCGTCTAGTCAAGGCTATGGTTTTTCCTGTGGTCATGTATGGATGTGAGAGTTGGACTGTGAAGAAGGCTGAGCGCCGAAGAATTGATGCTTTTGAACTGTGGTGTTGGAGAAGACTCTTGAGAGTCCCTTGGACTGCAAGGAGATCCAACCAGTCCATTCTGAAGGAGATCAGCCCTGGGATTTCTTTGGAAGGAATGATGCTAAAGCTGAAACTCCAGTACTTTGGCCACCTCATGCGAAGAGTTGACTCATTGGAAAAGACTCTGATGCTGGGAGGGATTGGGGGCAGGAGGAGAAGGGGACGACCGAGGATGAGATGGCTGGATGGCATCATGGACTCGATGGACGTGAATCTGAGTGAACTCCAGGTACAGTGATGGACAGGAAGGACTGACATGCTGCGATTCATGTGGTTGCAAAGAATGATACACGACTGAGCTGCTGAACTGAACTGACAAGTCTTTTACAGAATAGTGATGATTTGGCAAGTTGCTCTGATAGATTTCAGGTGTCAAATTCTATTTCATTTGCCCCCAAGCTCCCACAGCATTTAAAAGTTAAAAAATATTAGATTGGCGGTGTGAGGATACCTGTGAAACTTTCCTAACTTTATGTAGTTCCTTCGCTCCCCTTTACTCTATGGGGGAGGGACGTGCTGTTTCAAACAGGAGTTGCTTGGAAAAGTGATTTCTCAATTTCTAAGTTATCAATAGCCGGTACAATTAACAATACTTCATATATTGATATAAATACATAATATAAATATATTTTCCTAATTACAGTTTGCCTAATTGGGTATGGGTATAAATAAAATATAATAAAGTTATACCTACTAGTGTTTTAAATTACTAGTGTTTTAAAGGATTACATATAAGGAACATAAACATGGGTTATATAAATATCAATGTAACATCTGGAAGCGACAAGCACAAAGGTATAAATGTCTAAACTGGAAGAAACTTGAAACCCTCATGTTAATTCTTAAATGTAGTATTCTTAACTTGTGATAAGAAATATTGGTAGGCAACCATTGGAGAGGAATCCCGAGAGTCCCCTCGCAACTCGCTTGGAGACTGGACTTTCCTAAGGCAGCATGAGTGGGTCCATGAATTCTCCATCGTAACTTGAGAGGAGCCCCAAGTTTCCTGCCGCAAATCGAGAAAAACCAAGAGATTCTCCCCTCAACTTGACATGGGGCACTTTTCTGCTGTGGCATCTTGAGAGAGACCCTGCCTTCCCTCTTGAGCCTCACAAGGGTCCTTGACACCCTTGAGGCAACNCTTAACTTGTGATAAGAAATATTGGTAGGCAACCATTGGAGAGGAATCCCGAGAGTCCCCTCGCAACTCGCTTGGAGACTGGACTTTCCTAAGGCAGCATGAGTGGGTCCATGAATTCTCCATCGTAACTTGAGAGGAGCCCCAAGTTTCCTGCCGCAAATCGAGAAAAACCAAGAGATTCTCCCCTCAACTTGACATGGGGCACTTTTCTGCTGTGGCATCTTGAGAGAGACCCTGCCTTCCCTCTTGAGCCTCACAAGGGTCCTTGACACCCTTGAGGCAACTCAAGAAGTTCCCTGACATAAGCGTCACCATTCGAGAGGAACACTTAGGGTCCTGCCACAACTAAAGAAGAGCCCCGATTTTGCCTCCTCATCTCGAGATGAGGGTCCATTTCCCTAATTCGTTGGGAAAGGAATCCTGGAGTTCACTTCGCACCTCAAGAGGAGACGGTCTCAATGGAACCTCGAGAAGAACTTCAGGTGTCAGGCCACAATTCCAAAAGACTCCAATGTCCCAATCCACTCAAGATACAACAGACACCCTTGCACTTTCTTGACGGTCACCCCAAGGATCAACTGAAAACATGATGGCAGGTGTGACAGCTGTGTTGCAACTTGGGGAAAGCCACCGATCCCTATGTCAACTCGACAGGAAGCCTGACACTGCTTTGACAGCTTCAGAGGAAAGCAGACTTGCATGTCTGCACACGAGATGAAGCTTGACTCCCCTGTGGAAACTCCAGAGGAACCCCAAGATCCAAGTCAGCACTGGAGAAGAACCCTGAATTTCCAGCCTCAACTCCAGATGAGGACCTTGGCCCCAGCAGTGACTGGAGAGCAATCCCAAGAGGTGGCTCGCAACTCGCATGGAGACTGGACTTTCCTGAGGCAACACGAGCAGGTCCCTGAGGTCCCCATCATAACTTGAGAGGAACCCTTCGTTTCTTGTTAAAACTCTAGAAAAACAAGGAGATTCTTCCCACAACGTGATTTGAAGCTCTTTTCTACTGCAGCATCTCAAGAGAAATCCCACCTTCCCTCTTGAGCCTAGAAAGGGTACTTGACACCCTTTAGGCAACTCAAGAAGTTCCCTGACTTAACCGTCTCAACTCGAGAGGAACANCACAACGTGATTTGAAGCTCTTTTCTACTGCAGCATCTCAAGAGAAATCCCACCTTCCCTCTTGAGCCTAGAAAGGGTACTTGACACCCTTTAGGCAACTCAAGAAGTTCCCTGACTTAACCGTCTCAACTCGAGAGGAACACCGATGGTCCTGCCACAACTCAAGAAGAGCCCCGGTATCCCTCCTCATCTCGAGTTGAGGATCCATTTCCCTGATTCGTCAGTTAAAGAATCTCGGTGTTCTTGTCGCATCACAAGAGGAGGTGTTCTCAACTTGAAACTCGAGAGGAACTCCAGGGGTCATGCCACAATTCCAAAAGAACCCGACATCCCAATTCACTCCAGATACACCTGACTCCCCTTCACTGACTCGACAGTCACCCTGAGGATCGACTCAGAACACGATGGCAGGTGTGACAGCCCTGTGGCACCTTGATAGAAAGCTACCGTCCCCTATGTCAACTCAACAGGAATACTGACTGTTTTGACAGCTCGAGAGGAAAGCGGACTTGCATGTCTGCACAAGAGACGAGGCCTGTCTCCCCTGTGGAAACTACAGAGGAACCCCCAAATCCATGTCAGCTCTGTAGAGGAAACCTGAGGTTCCTGTCTCAACTTGAGATGAGGACCTTGGCCCCGGCAGCAATTGGAGAGGAATCCCGAGAGTCCCCTCGCAACACTCATGGAGACTGGATTTTCCTGAGGCCACACGAGTGGGTTCCTGAGGTCCCCGTCATAACTCGAGAGGAACCCCAAATTTCCTTCCACAACTCGAGAAAAACCAAGAGATTCTCCACTCAATGAGAAATGAGGCCTTTTTTGGCTGTGGCTTCTTGAGAGAAATCCCACCTTCCCTCTTGAGCCTCGAAAGGACCCTTGACACCCTTAAGCCAACTTAAGAAGTTCCCCGACATACACGTCTCCACTCTAGAGGAACCCCGAGGGTCCCGCCAAAACTCAAGAAGAGCCCCGG
>SJYS01024470.1:167839-184814 GCA_006410695.1 Philantomba maxwellii
CCAACCTCGATAGCAGATTCAAAAGCAGAGACATTACTTTGCCGACTAAGGTCCATCTAGTCAAGGCTATGGTTTTTCCCATCGTCGTGTATGGATGTGAGAGTTGGACTGTGAAGAAAGCTGAGTTCTGAAGAATTGATGCTTTTGAACTGTGGTGTTGGAGAAGACTCTTGAGAGTCCCTTGGACTGCAAGGAGATCCAACCAGTCCATTCTGAAGGAGATCATTCCTGGGATTTCTTTGGAAGGAATGATGCTAAAGCTGAAACTCCAGTACTTTGGCCACCTGATGCGAAGAGTTGACTCATTGGAAAAGACTCTGATGCCTGGAAGGATTGGGGGCAGGAATAGAAGGGGACGACTTAGGATGAGATGAGTGGATGGCATCACGGATTTGATGAACGTGAGTCTGAGTGAACTCCATGAGACAGTGATGGACAGGGAGTCCTGATTTGCTGCAATTCATGGAGTCACAAAGAGTGGGACAAGACTGAGTGGCTGAACTGAACTGACAAATCCTTTACAGAATAGTGATGATTTGACAAGTTGCTCTGATAGATTTCAGGGGTCAAATTTTGTTTCACTTGCCCCCAAGCTCCCACAGTAGTTAAAAGTTAAAAAAAAATATTAGATTGGCGGTGTGAGGATACCTGTGAAACTTTCCTAACTCTATGTAGTTCCCTCGCTCCCCTTTACCCTATGGGGGAGGGACGTGCTGTTTCAAACAGGAGTTGCTTGGAAAAGGGATTTCTCAATTTCTTAGTTATCAATAGCTGGTACAATTAACAATACTTCACATGTTGATATAACTACATAATATAAATAAATTTACCTAATTACAGTTTGCCTAATTGGGTATGGGTATAAATAAAATATAATAAAGATATACCTACTAGTGTTTTAAAGGATTATATATAAGAAACATAAACATGGGTTATATAAATATCATTGTTACAGTAACATCTGGAAACGACAAGCACAAAGGTATAAATGTCTAAACTGGAAGAAACTTGAAACCTCATGTTAATTCTTAGAAGTAGTGTTTTTAACTTGTGACAAGAAAGATTGATAGGCAGCCATTGGAGAGCAATCCCGAGCAGCCCATCACAACTCGCATGGAGAATAGACTTTCCTGAGGCCTCATGAGCGGGTCCCTGAGTTCCCTGTCGTAAATAGAGTGCAATCCCAAGTTTCCTGATGCAACTCGAAAAAAACCAGGAGATTCTCCACTCAATGTGGGATGAGGTCCTTTTCCAATGTGCCATTTCGAGAGAAATCCCACCTACCCTCTTGAGCGTAGAAGGGGTCCTTGACACTCATGAGGCAACTCAAGAAGTTCTCCGACTTACCCAGCTCCACTCGAGAGGAACACTGTGGGTCCTGCCACATCTCAAGAATAGCCCTGGTTTTCCCACCTCATCTCGAGATGAGGGTCCACTTCCCCACTACGTTTGGAGCAATCCTGACGTTCCCATCACACCTCAAGAGGAGGCTGCCTTAACTTGAATCTTGAGAGGAACAACAGAGGTCCTGCCACCTTTCCAAAACACCCCAGTGCCCCAATTAACTCCAGATACACCTGATTCCCCTGCAATGACTCGACGATCACCCCAAGGATCGAATCAAAACACGATTGCAGGTATGACAGCCCTGTGACACCTCAAGAAAAAGCCACAAATCCCTATGTCAACTCGACAGGAAGCCTGACACTGCTTTTCCAGCTCGAGAGGAAAGTGGACTTGCATGTCTCCAGAGGAGACGAGGCCTGACTCCCCTGAGGAAAATCCAGAGGAACCCAAAGAGCCATATCAGCACTGGAGAGGAATCCTGAGGTTCTGGCCTCAACTCCAGATGAGGACCAAGGCTCAAACAGCGACTGGAGAGGAATCCTGAGAGGCCCCTTGCAGCTTGCATGGAAACTGTACATTCCTGAGGCCACATGAGAGGGTCCCTGAGGTCCCCGTTGTAACTCGAGAGGAACCCCAGGTTTCCTGTCATAACTCGAGAAAAACCAGGAGATTCACCCCTCAACGTGAGATGAGGCCCTTTTCTGCTGCAGCATTTCAAGAGAAATCCCACCTTCCCTCTTGAGCATCGAAAGAATCCTTGACACCCTTGAGGCAACTCAAAAGTTCCCTGNAACCCCAGGTTTCCTGTCATAACTCGAGAAAAACCAGGAGATTCACCCCTCAACGTGAGATGAGGCCCTTTTCTGCTGCAGCATTTCAAGAGAAATCCCACCTTCCCTCTTGAGCATCGAAAGAATCCTTGACACCCTTGAGGCAACTCAAAAGTTCCCTGACATATCCATCTCCATTTGAGAGGAACACCGAGTGTCCCACCACAACTCAAGAAGAGTACTGGTTTTCCCTCCTCATATCGAGATGATGGTCCATTTCCCTGCTTCGTCGGCAAAGGAATCCCAGAGATCCCGTCGCACCTCAAGAAGTGGCGGTCTCAAATTGAAACTCGAGAGGAACTCCGGGGGTTGTGCGACGATTCCAAAAGACGTCAATGTCCCAATCCACTCCAGATATACCTGACAACCCTGCACTGACTCGAAGGTCACCTCGAGGATCCACTCAAAACACAATGGCAGTTGTGACAGCCCTGTGGCACCCCGAGAGAATGCCAGTGATCCCTATGTCATCTCGCCAGGAAGCCTGAAACTGCTTTTCCACCTCGAGAGGAAAGTGGAATTGCATGACTCCACACAAGATGAGGCCTGACTCCCCTGTGGAAACTCCAGTGGAACCATGAGATACATATCAGCACTGGAGAGGAACCCTGAGTTTCCAGCCTCAACTCCATGTGAGGACTGTGGACCCGACACCGACTGGAGAGGAATCCTGAGAGGGCCCTCGCAACTCGCATGGAGACTGGACTTTCCTGAGGCCCACGAGCAGGTCCCTGAGGTCCCCGTTTTAACTCGAGAGGAACCCAAAATTTCCTGCTGCAACTCGAGAAAAACCAGGAGATTCTCTCCTCAACGCGAGATGAGGCCCTTTGCCAATGCTGCAACTTGAGAGAAATCCCACCTTCCCTCGTGAGCCTCGAAAGGGTCCTTGACACCCTTGAGCCAACTCAAGAAGTTCCCCGACATACCCGTCTTCACTTGAGAGGAACATCGACAGTCCCGCCACAACTCAGTAAGAGACCAAGTTTACCCTCCTCATCTCCAGATGAGGGTTCATTTCCCTGCTTCGTTGAGAAAGGAATCCCAGCGTTCCCGTTGCAGCTCAAGAGGAGGCGGTCTCCACTTCAACCTCGAGAGTGATTCCAGGAGGCGTGCCAGGAGTCGTGGGAAGCAGGGAAATGGACCCTCATCTTGAGATGAGGAGGGAATACTGGGGCTTTTCTTGAGTTGTTGTGGGACTCTAGGTGTTCCTCTCGAGTGGAAACGGGTGTGCTGGGCAACTCCTTGAGTTGCCTCAAGGGTGTCAAGGACCTTTTCCAGGCTCAATGGGGAAGGTGGGATTTCTCTCTAGATGCAGCAGTGGAAAAGGGCTGCATCTCGCTTTGAGGGGAGAATCTCCTGGTTTTTCTTTAGTTGCGGCAAGAAAAATGGTGATCCTCTCGAGTTACGACAAGGACCCCAGGGACACGTTCGTGTGGCTTCAGGAAAGTACAGTCTCCATGCGAGTTGCAAGCGGCCTCGCGGGATTCCTCTCCAGTCGCTGCAGGGGCCGCGGTCCTCATCTGGAGTTGAGGCTGGAACCTCAGGTTTCCTTTCCAGTGCTGACATGGATCTCGGGGTTCCTCTGGATTTTCCACAGGGGAGTCACGACTCATCTCATGTGGAGACATGCAAGTCCACTTTCCTCTCGAGCTGGAAAAGGAGTGTCAGGATTCCTGTCGCGTTGACATAGGGATCGGTGGCTTTCACTCAAGGTGCCACAGGGCTGTCACACCTGCCATCCTGTTTTGAGTCGATCCTCCGGGTAACCGTGGAGTCAGTGCAGGGGAGTCAGGTGTATCTGGAGTACTTGGGATATCGGGGTCTTTTGGAATTTTGGCCCAACCCCTGGAGTTCCTCTCGAGTGTCTACTTCAGACTGTCTCCTCTTGAGGTGCGATGTGAACGCTGCGATTTATTTCCCGATGAGTCAGGGAAATGGAACGTCATCTCAAGATGAGGAGGTAAAACCAGGGCTCTGCTTGAGTTGTGGTGGGGCCGTCGTTGTTCCTCTCGAGTGGAGACAGATATGTCAGGGAACTTCTGGAGTTGCCTTAAGGGTGTCAAGGACCCTTTCGAGGCTCAAGAGGGAAGATGGGTTTTCGAGACACTGCAGTGGAAAAGGGCCTCATTTCTCATTGAGAGGAGAATCTCCTGGTTTCTCTCGTGTTGCAGCAGGAAACTTGGGGTTCCTCTTGAGTTATTATGGGGACCTCAGGGACCCACTTTTGTTGCCTCAGGAAATTCCAGTCTCCATGCGAGTTGCGAGGGTCCTCTCGGGTCTCCTCTCCAGTCTCTGCCAAGGCCGAGTTCCACTTATGGAGTTGAGGCTGGAACCTCAGGATTCCTCTAAAGGCCTGATATATATATTGGGGTTCCTCTGGAGTTTCCAAAGGGGAGTCAGGCTTCATCTCGTGTGCAGACATGCAAGTCTGCTTGCCTCTCGAGCTGGAAAAGCAGTGTCAGAATTCCTGTCGAGTTGACATACAGATCGGTGTCTTTCTCTCGAGGTGCCACAGGGCTGTCACACCTGCCATCGTGTTTTGAGTCGATCCTCGGTGTGACCGTGGAGTCAGTGCAGGGGAGTCAGGAGTATATGGAGTGGTTTTGGACATTAGGGTCTTTGGGAATTGTTGCCAGACCCCTGGAGTTCCTCTCAAGGTTCAAGTTGAGACTGCCTCCTCTTGAGGGGCGACGGGTGTGCGGTGATTCTTTTCACGATGAAGCAGGGAAATGGACCCTCATCTCAAGATGAGGAGTGCCAGGAGCCAGCACGGGAGATCCCAACCATGACAAGGTCATGCGGAGAGGCCTGATGGGCAAGGTGTGTCAGAGCTCAGGTGTTCTCCATTGATTTTCCTGAATCTTGCCCCAAACACCAGAGTCTGCCTGCTTTACTGTGTTATGCTTTCCACCTACTCCTCTGACATTATCAGGGGGCTGTCCCCCCACCACCTTTTTTCTAGGAAAAAGTTAATATTGATCTTATAGATAATAAGTCTCCTGGGCATAATAAGAATGTTTCAATCCAAAAACCCCTCTGATAGCTTTCTAGCCTGCCAGCTGGACTCTTACAGTTGTGCCTCTGATTTTATTTTTTGTGGCCTCCTGACCATGAGAGGCACAGGTAGCTTAAAGCATCCTAGGAATGTTGGGGCTTCTGAGGAGTCAAAATCATTAGAATAGGACTGATTAAAGGTTTCATTTGTTGAGCCAATATTTGCTGCCAAATTTTCATATCTTTTATTTGTAGATATAATTGGTATATATAAAAAAAACAGGTAGTAGACTTGGTATTAGCAACATTAGATCTTTGAGTTAAGTCCTTTCTTTGTTATAACCCACTACACCTTTGTTCTGCAGGAATGTAACTTTATTTAGTACTTTGTAGGTGATGCAGAATAAAGAAAAAAGTGGGGGTATATAAGGTGATTTTTCAAATAAAATTGTGAGTCTTGCACTGATACTGGCCTCCCCCATATTGTTCTGTTCTCCCCTTTTCCAGCTGAATTGCAAAATGGTGCACAGAGCCTCGCCAAGTCTACTTACTTGCCCTGGCTTCTAAGATCCACATGAGAGGGAGCCCAGGCTGGGCACACTCCACTATTCAAGTGGGTGTCGGTGGCCTAACGTAGATGTTGCAAACTTCTTGTCTTGAGGATTTATTAGTTTTCTGTGTAAACCAAGTTATTCAGCCTCTTTTCTCCACTAATTTTCCTACTACACTATTATTTCCTAATCTCTTTATAGTTCTAATCAAATAGTCCTTTCCCAGACTCCAACTCCGTCCCTGCTTCGAGTTCCCTGGATCCACCGGTGATGGACCTCCACAGAGGAGGAAAAACCAGGGCTCTTCTTGAGTTGTGGTGGGACCCTCGGTGTTCCTCTTGAGTGGAGACGAATATGTCCGGGAACTTCTTGAGTTGCCTCAAGGGTGTCAAGGACCCTTTACAGGCTCAAGAGGAAAGGTGGGATTTCTCTTGAGACACAGCAGCAGAAAAGGGCCTCATCTCGTGTTGAGGGGAGAATCTCCTGTATTTTCTCGAGTTGCAGCAGGAAACTTGGGGTTCTTCTCGAGTTATGAGGGGGACCTTAGGGACCCGCTCATGTTGCCTCAGGAAAGTCCAGTCTCCATGCGAGTTGCGAGGGGCCTGTCGGAATTCCCCTCCAGTTGCTGCTGGGTCCGAGGTCCTCATCTGGACTTGAAGCCAGAGCCTGAGTGTTCCTCTCTAGTGCTGACATATAACTCGGGGTTCCTCTGGAGTTTCTACAGTGGAATCAGGCCTCATCTCCTCTGGAGACATGCAAGTCTGCTTTCCTCTCGAGCTGGAAAAGCAGTTTCAGGCTTCCTGTAGAGTTGACATAGGGATCACTGGCTTTATCTCAAGGTGTCACAGGGCTGTCGCACCTGCCATCATGTGTTGAGACAATCCTTGGGGTGACCATGGAGTCAGTGCAGGAGAGTTAGCTGTATCTGGAGTGGATTGGGATTGCGGTCTGTTGGAATTGCAGTAGGACCCCTGGAGTTCCTCTAGAGGTTAAAGTTGAGACCGCCTCCTCTTGAGATGTGAAAGGAATGCTGGGATTCCTTTCCCGATGAAGCAAGAAAATTAACCCTCATCTCGAGATGAGTAGGGAAAACCTGAGCTCCTCTTGAGTTGTGGCGGGACCCTCGTTGTTCCTCTCACGTGGAGACGGGTAGGTCAGGGAATTTCTTGATTTGCCTCAAGGGTGTCAAGGACCCTTTCGAGGCTCAAGAGGGAAGATGGAATTTCTCTCGAGACGTGCAGTGGAAAAGGGCCTCATCTCACGGTGAAAGTAGAATCTCCTGGTTTTTCTTGAGTTGCGGCAGGAAACTTGTGCTTCCTATTGAGTTTTGACAGGGACCTCAGGGACCTGCTCATATTACATCAGGAAAATCCAGTCTCCATGCAAGTTGCATGGGCCTCTAGGAATTAATCTGCATTTGCTTCTGGCGCCGAAGTCCTCATCTGGATTGGAGCCTGGAAACTCAGCGTTCCCCTCCAGTGCTGATATGGATATTGGGGTTCCTCTGGAGTTTCCACAGGGGAGTCATGAATCGTCTCGTGTGGAGACATGCAATTCCACTTTCCTTTAGAGCTGTCAAAGCAGTGTCAGTCCTCCTTTCAGGTTCACATTGGGATCAGTGACTTGCTCTCGAGGTGCCACAGGGCTTTCATGCCTGCCATCGTGTTTTGTGTCGATCCTCAGGGTGATCGTTGTCAGTGCAGGGGAGTCAGCTGTATCTGGAGTGGATTGGGACATGAGGGTTTTTGGAATTGTGGCTCGACCCCTGGAGTTCCTCTCCAGGTTCAAGTTGAGACTGCCTTCCCTTGAGGTGCGATGGGAATGCGTGAATCCTTTCCAAATGAAGCAGGGAAATGGACCCTCATCTCGAGATGAGGAGGGAAACCTGGGGCTCTTCTTGAGTTGTGGTGGGACCCTCGGTGTTCCTCTCGAGTGGAGACGGGTATGTCGGGGAATTTCTTGAGTTGCCTCAAGGATGTCAAGGACACTTTCAAGGCTCAAGAGTGAAGGTGGGATTTCTCTCAAGAAGCATCAGTGGAAAAGGGCCTTGTTGAGGGGAGAATCACCTGTTTTTTCTCGAGTAGCAGCAGGAAACATGGGGTTGCTCTCGAACTACGACAGGGACCTAAGGGACCCCCTCGTGTGGCCTCAGGAAAATCAAGTATCCTTGCGAATTGTTAGGGCCCTAACAGGATTCCTCTCCAGTTGCTGTTGGGGCTGCAATCCTCAACTGGATTTTAATCTGCAACCTCAGGGTTCCCTGCCAGTGCTGACATGGATCTCGGGGTTCCTCTGGAGTTTCCACAGGGGAATCAGGCCTCGTCAGATATTGAGACGTGCAAGTCCACTTGCCTTTAGAGCTGGAAAAGCAGTGTCAGGCTTCCTGTCGAGTTGACATAGGGATCCGTGGCTTTCTCTCGAGGTGCCACAGGGCTGTCACACCTGCCATTTTGTTTTGAGTCAATCCTCGGAGTGACCATCGAGTCAGTACAGGGGAGAGAGGTGTATGTGGAGTGTACTGTGGCATTGGGTTCTTTTGGAATGCTGGCACGACCCCTGGAGTTCCTCTCAAAGTTCAAGTGGAGACCGCCTCCCCTTGAGGTGCAACAGGAACTGCAGGATTCCTTTCCCGACCAAGCAGGGAAAAGACCTTCATCTCGAGATGAAGAGAAAAACTCGGGCTCTTGTTGAGTTTTAGTGGAACCCTCGGTGTTCCTCTCGAGTGTAGATGGGTATGTCGGGGAACTTCTTGAGTTGCCTCAAGGGTGTTAAAGAGCCTTTTGAGGCTCAAAAGGGCAAGCAGGATTGCTCTCGAGATGCTGCAGCGGAAAAGGGCCTCATCTCGCATTGAGTGTGGAATCTTCTGGTTTTTCTCGAGTTACGGCAGGAAAACAGGTTCCTCACGAGTTATGACGGGTACCTCAGGGACCCTCTCATGTGGCTTCACGAACGTCCCGTCTCCAACCGAGTTGCCAGGGGCCTCTCGGCATTCTTTTCCAGTTGCTGCCGGGGCTGTGGTCCTCATCTCGAGTTGAGGCCGGAACCTCAGGTTTCCTCTCCAGTGCTGACATGGATCTCGGGGTTCCTCTGGAGTTTCCACAGGGGAGTCATGCCTCATCTCGTGTGAAGGCATGCAAGTCCGCTTTCCTTTTGAGCTATAAAAGCAGTGTCAGGCTTCCTCTCGAGTTGACACAGGGAGTGGTGGCATACTCTCGAGGTGCCACAGGGCTGTTACACGTGCCATCGTGTTTTACTCCCATCCTCAGGGTGACCATCTAGTCAGTGCAGGGGAGTCAGGTATATGTGGAGTGGGTTGGGACATCGGTGTCTTTTGGAATGGTGGCACTGCCAGGGTCCCACCCTGGTGGATCCAGGAAATTCAAAGGGTGGACGGAGTTGGTGAGGAAAGATTTATTTAGTTAGAAATATAAGATTAGATTAGGAAAGAATAGTGTAGTAGGAAAATTAGTGAAGAAAAGAGGCTGAATAACCTGGTTTACGTGGAGAACTAATAAAACCTCAAGACAAGAGGTTTGCACCATCTATGTTAGGCCAACGGCGCCCATTTGAATAACGGAGGGTGCCCCGCCTTGGGCTCCCTTTTGTGTGGGTCTTAGAAGCCAGGGCAAGTAAGTAGACATGGCGAGCTTCCACGCCCCAGATGGGAATTCAGCCAGAAAATAAGGAAGACACCAGGAGAACAAGCTGCTTCGGTGAGCAAGGCCCCAGTATCTTTATTTTTTAAAAGAACTTTTATACCTTTTCCACAAATGATGTTGCGTACATTGTCTTCTGGCTTTAGAAGCCTGTGAAACATTTTAAGACCCTCTTTTGATAAAGCCTGCTCAAACAGAAAACTTATTTTCCCTTGAAGTGTTTTTTCTTTATATTTCTAATCTATGTCAGCCTCAGAAAGTATCAAACAAAGTTACATTTTCACAAGCAAAAGTGCCGTAAGTTACAAAAAAGAAAGAACCAATTAGCTCAAAAGTCTGATGTGGTCATTTTCAAGGCTGCACTTGTTTTTTCTTGCATTCTAACTATGTTAACGAATGTGCTCCCAGGTGTACAGTGGGTAAGAGATATGGGAACTTAGCAACAAGCATTGGCCCTGTAAGGAAATCATACACCAGCACTATTCTAGTAACTTTTGACTCTTTGAAAGGCTTTATATTTTAGAATTCCCATGCCTCTCACAGTTGGGGGACTGTAAACAATCACATGCGTAGTTGTAAAAGTCCGGGTAAGGCAACTTAGAGAGCCATCAGAGGGGTATGAGCTGAAACACTCTTCTTATGCCCAGGAGACTTATTATCTAAACTCTCTAAATTAACCTTTTCCTTAAAAAAGGTGGTGGGGGGACAGCCCCCTGTTAATGTCAGAAGAGTAGGTGGAAAGCATAATATAGTACAGCAGGCAGACTATGATTTTGGGGTGAGATGCTCAGGAAATTCCAGGGGGACCCCCTGAAGCCTGATCCTCACCTTTGCATTTTGTCAGACTTCCTTTCTCATTAGCTTTGTCATAGGCGGGATTCCGAAGCTGGCTCCAGGCAGTGGCATGACCCCTGGAGTTCCTCTCAAGGTTCAAGTTGAGACCGCCTCCTCTTGAGGTACAACGGGAATGCTGGGATTCCTTTCCCGATGAAACAGGGAAGTGGAACCTCATCTCGAGATGAGGAGGGAAAAGTGGGGCTCTTCTTGAGTTGTGGTAGGACCCTCGGTGTTCCTCTGGAGTGGAGACGTGTATGTCGGGGAACTTCTTGAATTGCCTCAAGGATGTCAAGGACCCTTTCGAGGCTCAAGAAGGAAGGTGAAATTTCTCGCAAAATGTCACAGTGGAAAAGGGCTTCATCTAGCATTGAGCAGAGAATCTCCTGGATTTATCGAGTTTGGGCAGGAAACTTAGGTTCCTAACGAGTTATGATGAGGACCTCAAGGACCCTCCATTTTGGCCTCAGGAAAGTCCAGTCTCCGTGGGATTTGCGAGTGGCCTCTCAGAATTCCTTGCCACTCGCTGCCTGGGCTGCAGTCCTCATCTGGAGTTGAGGCCGGAACCTCAGGGCTTCTCTCCAGTGCTGGCATGGATCTCGGGGTTCCTCTGGAGTTTCCACAGGGGAGTCAGGACTCATCTCTTGTGGAGACATGCAAGTCTGCTTTCCTCTCGAGCTGGAAAAGAAGTGTCAGGCTTCCTGTCGAGTTGCCATAGGGATTGGTGACTTTCCTTTGAGGAGCCACAGGGCTGTCACACCTGCCATCGTGTTTTGAGTCAATAGTTGGTGTGACCATCAAGTCAGTGCAGGGGCCAGGTGTATGTGGAGTGGGGTCTTTTGGAATGATGGCATGACCCCTGGAATTCCTCTCAAAATTCAGGTGGAGACTGCCTCCCCTTGAGGTGCAACAGGAACACTGGGATTCCTTTCCTGGTGAAGCAGGGAAATGGACCCTCATCTCGAGATGAGGAGAGATAACTGGGACTCTTCTTGAGTGGTGGTGGGACCCTCGGTGTTCCTCTCGAGTGGAGACGGGTATGTCGGGGAACTTCTTGAGTTGCCTCAAGGGTGTCAAGGACCCTTTCAAGGCTCAAGAGGGAAGGTGGGATTTATCTCGAGACTCCACAGTGGAAAAGGGCCTCATCTTGCGTTGAGGGAAGAATCTCCTAGTTTTTCCCAAGTTTCGGCAGGAAACTTGGGGTTCCTCTCAAGTTACGATGAGTACCTCAGTGAACCACTCATGTGGCCTCAGGAAAGTCCAGTCTCCATGTGAGTTTCAAAGGGCCTCTCGGGATTCATCTCCAGTCACTGTAGGGGCCATGGTCCTCATCTGGAGTTGAGGCTGGAACCTCAGGATTCTTCTCCAGTGCTGTCATGGATATTGCGGTTCCTTTGTAGTTTCCACAGGCGAGTCAGGCCTCGTCTCGTGTGGAGACATGCAACTCTGCTTTCCTCTCAAGCTGGAAAAGCATTTTCAGGCTTCCTGTTGAGTTGACATAGTGGTCAGTGGCTTTCTATCGAGGTGCCACAGGGCTGCCTCACCTGCCATCATGTTTTGAGTCAATCCTTGGGGTGACCGTCAAGTCAGTACAGTGGAGTGCCAGATGCCAGCTTGAGGAATCCCACCTGTGAAAATGTCATGCAGCAGAGATATGATGGGCAAGGCGAATCAGATCTCAGGTTGTCCCTCTGGTATTTCCTGAGCATGTACTCCAAAAACCAAAAATCTGCCGGCCTTTGTACTCTGCTTTTCCACTCTTCTGACACACTCTGGAAAAAGTCAACTCAAGGCTTTATTCTTCTGCATTTGAAAAGGATGTTTCAGTTAAACCCACTCTGATAGCTCTCTAGATTGCCTAACAGGTTCCCCTGGACCTCTTACAGCTTGTGAATTGCTTACAGCCCCTCAACAACGAGAGGCACAAAGCTTAAAAGCATCTTAAAGATACAGAGCCTTTTCTAAAGAGCTAAAATTCATATTGTTGACGGGTTTTCACTGCTGACTCAATGATTCCTGCCAGGCCTCCATATTCTTTATCTTTTAGGCACCTGGGAGTATGTTAATCAATGTAAACAGGAAATGGAATGGGATATATAGTAGTTTTGATGTTAGAAACACTAGACTTTTGAGTTAATTACTTTTCTTTTGTTATAAATCACTGTACACCTTTTACTTGTTATAAATTGCTGTATCTTTGCTATGTAAGAATGCAACTTTATTTAGTGCTTTCTGAGAGTGCCACCAGACTTTGAAAAGAACAACAAAAATAAGTCTTCTGGTTGACAAACCTTATCACAAAAAGGCTGTAAAATGTTAATTGGCCCTTTTGGCCAGAAGATAATGTAAATTACTTAAGACTTGTGTATATAACTAGGCATGCAGAGAGAAAAGCCTGGTTTTGATAAGAATCTGTGCTGCTAATGCTGCATAATTTTGTATTACCCATTGATCTCTATGAACAATCTAAAAGGTATAAAAGCCCTTTCTAGACAAGAGAGGCCGGGCAAGTCATTGGAAGGACTGGTTTCCCCCGTGTCTGCTCTTTAATCTATTTTCAGGCTGAATGCCCATCTGGGGTGTGGAGGCTCGCCATGTCTACTTACTTGCTCCGGCTTCTAACATCCATAAGATAGAGAGCCCAAGGTGGGGCACTCTCTGATATTCAAACGGGCACCGGTGGCCTAACGTAGATGGTGCAAGTTCCTTGTCTGGAACTTTATTGGCTTTTCATGTAAACCAAGTTATTCAGCCTCTTTTCTCCACTTAATTTTCCCATTATACTATTTCTTCCTAATCTAACCTTATATTAATAAATAAATGTTTTCCTCACCTACATTGTCCCCACTTCGAATTTCCCTGGATCCTCAAGAGCTTGATCCCGGCAAGTGGTGCCCAGAATAGGTTATTCGAAGATAAGTTCCCCACGCAATTAGGGTCATCAGCCCTATTGCCACCCTCTTGGAGCAAGTAGGATCATCAGCCCTATTTCTCTGTGCAACTAGGGTCATCAGCCCTGTTGTTCCCCCAGTGTTGAGTGTTCAGGATGGATAGGACCCCACTCAGAGTGCTGCAGACCCCCTGTAGGGTAGACAGGGTGAGTAAGAGTGGGAAGTGTTGAAGGGTTTAAGAGAAACCTGTTTCTCTAGAGGTTGAAAGAAACCTGCTTTCTTAGGGTTGAAAAGAAAACACCCCTTGGCTAAGGTAAAACCTTTGTCAAGGCAGACTTTTCTATAAATCTTAATTTTCTGACACGGGTAACAATGAGTCAAATGAATGAAAACTCTTTATATAAGTAATTTAGCAACTGTTAAACAAAAGATAAATTAAAGATAAAAAGGCTAGTGTTACAAGAGCAATGTCCTTGTTTTCCAGAAAAGGGATTTAGATACTTGGGTGAAGCTAGGAAAACAACTAAAAACTTTTATAGTTTGAATGGGCTTGTAAATGCTTTTGCTCTGTGGAAAATGATTAAAAATGTTCTGGACCTCCGTCACGAGGCTGTGGTAGAGTACGGGAGAGGCTATAGTGGTGGATGGTAGTGGGTCTCCACCTTCTATGCAGATCATATTTTCTACCATTGGCAAAGAAAAGGAGGGAGACTGTACTCTTCCTCCAGAGGAAGGAGAGTGCTTACAGGACACAGCGGCTGAGCTCCCTGTCGAGCCCCTTCCCCCTCTATGCAAACCTTTAAAAATCTAAAATCTTTAAAAATTTATCTCATTTAAGGCGACCACTGCAACCTCTGCATGTGCCTACCCAGGGCTTACGAACTCCCCACTTTACATCCAAAGCCTCCCAGAACATTGCCTAAGGTTGAAAAGGATAGGGAGCACATTTTTGAGCAAAAGAGCTTTTAAAACACAACCTGCTTCTTGCAAAAAATACCCTCGGGGAGACCTCACCCAAAAGGAAAAAAAAAAAAGAAAAGAAAAAGAGAAAAAGAAAGAAAGATAATCATAATAAGAAGGATTTTAGAAATAAAAAAATGTTTCTCTTGTGGCCAAATGGGACATTTTTGCCAGCAACATCCTGCTAAACAGAGACAAAAAGCTGCACCAATTAACCCCAGGACTTAGCAGCAGCAGCATTAGCTCAGGACTAGACCTCAGCTCCACCACGGCAACAATATTAACCCCTGATGTGCTGGTTGCTCAGAGTCCAATGGGAGTGGCTAGGCCCCTGGCTGAGGGCATTATAAGACTTGGACATATCTTCCTTTCTTTTCAAGGAATTTCGGTGGTGTCTGGTGTAGTAGATTCTGATTATACTAAGGAAATTAAAGTTTGGTCTTGCTGCCTGCTAAAACTGTGTAAATTAATAAAGGTCAAAGAATAGCACAGCTTTTGCTTTTACCTTATTACCAGACAGAAAAACCTTGACTTCTCAAGCTAGGAGCCCCAGAGGATTTAGATCTAGTGATCTAGCTTTTAGGGTGCAGAAAATTACAGCTTCTAGGGCTTTAAAAGAATGTTTTATTTCAAGGAATAAAATGTCAGGGCTGTTAAACACTAAAGCAGATATTTCTTGCATTGCTGGCAAACACTGGCCCAGCTTCCGGCCCACACATACTATTGAAAATGAGTTGGTGGGATTAGAGAAAGTGGTATGCAGAATGGGAATGCTGTAGAGGGAAAGGTGTGAGAGAGTTTAAAGCCTTGGTGAGTAGTGAGTTCCCCGTTGCTGGAGGTATTCAAGCAAAGATTAGATGGTTACTTGTCATCTAAACAGTTATAGACCAGATTTGGGTTATAGAAAGATAATTGGAAAGGCTTATAAAGATATTGTGTAACAGCTCTTTACTTGCCTTTAAAGCTGCAGAGAGATTGTTACTAACTTTAAATGACTTCCAGAAATTATTAGGGGATATTAATTAGATATGCCCACATTTAAAACTGAATACTGCAGATTTAAAGCCTTTTGTTTGATTGCTTAAAGAACAATCCTAATCCCAGTTCCAGGAAAAGATTTGACTAGTGAGACAGAGTTAGTTTTTGTTAAAGTGAATGAGGTTTTAAATGACCAGTTAATTAAGATTAATATTACCAAAAGAGGAGATTAAATTATTCTTGCCACAAAACAAGATGCTTGTGACAAGAAGGCCCATTGGTTCCATCTACCAGTGACCCCAGGAAAAATAGTTTTATCTTATCCCAACTTGGTGGCACAATTAATTTTTAAAAAGAAGAAAAAGAAGGGTGGAACTTTCTCGAAAAGAGGTAACAAATATAGTAATTCCATTCAATGAGGATCAACTGCAAGTCTTTTACAAATAGTGATGATTGGCAAGTTGCTCTGATAGATTTCAGGGGTCAAATTTTGTTTCATTTGCCCTCAAGCCCCCACAGCAATTAAAGTACAAAAATGTAGATTGGCGGTTTGAGGAAACCTGTGAAACTTTCCTAACTCTATGTAGTTTCTTTGCTCCCCTTTACCCTATGGGGGAAGGACATGCTGTCTCAAATAGGAGATGCTCAGAGAAGGGATTTCTCAGTTTCTTAGTTATCAACAGGTGGTACAATTAACAGTACTTCATATATTGACTATAAATGCATAATATAAATATATTTGCTTAATTACATTTTGCCTAATTGAGTATGAGTAAAAATAAAATATAATAAAGGTATACCTACTAGTGTTTTAAATTACTAGTGCTTTAAAGGATTACATATAAGGAACATAAGCATGGGTTATACAAATATTAATGCTACAGTAACATCTGAAAGTGACAAGCACAAAGGTATAAACGTCTAAACTGGAAAAACTTGAAACCCTCATGTTAATTCTTAAATGTAGTATTTCTAACTTGTGACAAGACAGATTGGTAGGCAGCCATTTTTGTGTCTTAAAATAACTGGGGGCATAGTTAAAATTTTATACATCAAATGATTGCTAAGGAATGTTGCAGGTGAGATGTGGTTATTTTTAGTTTATTTGAAATGTCTTATGGTGAGGGTAGGAGGGAGAGCAAATATTTAAAATTTGGAAAACCCTAAACCTTTTGATAAGAAATTGTAATTTTCACTTATGTTATCTTTAAGGATATGAAAGGTTGATAAATTGGTGTAGTTAAATTGAGCCATAACCATTGGTGATCATGGGGACCAGTAATCAAGCCTGCAGAAAAAATAAANATTTGAAATGTCTTAAGGTGAGGGGAAGAGGGAGAGCAAATATTTAAAATTCGGAAAACCCTAAAACTTTTTGATAAGAAATTGTAATTTTCACTTATGTTATCTTTAAGGATATGAAAGGTTGATAAATTGGTGCAGTTAAATTGAGCCATAACCATTGGTGATCATGGGGACCAGTAATTAAACCTGCAGAAAAAATAAATAAAAAATATCCTGAAGATTTTGTTTAATTGCATCAATTTCTGCATTTTATGTGCATTTAAAAACTGCAGTAAGTTGAATGGGTCAATCTTGCATAATATAAACAAATGAGCCTGTAGACTGATCTCTCCAAACTAAAAAGTACAGTACTTGAAATTGTGTTCTTTATGGTTGTAGTGTTGGTAAAGCACTAATATGCAGAAGATGAAGGAATTACACAGTGCAAAAAAAAGGGGGATATACCTAATTCTATTTATAGGTCTATACTTAATTAATTCATATATAAATTAATATGTATACTATATATGCATATTCAATATATACTGTATAGTTATATATACATAATATGTATATTGCAGTAATATAATATGAATGTGGCTAATATTAATTGACAGAGATTGGCATGCTGTGATAACATATGTTATATC
>SJYS01024473.1:20644-30892 GCA_006410695.1 Philantomba maxwellii
TATGTATTAGACAAATGAACCAAGGAGGAAATACTTTGCTTCATTTTCTCAGTAATTACTTTTTCTTGAGTCAGTGACTTCTACTTTTCTTTATTTAAATGGTGTGTTATATTATTTTCATTGAATCAGAAACCTGGAGCCAATTAGGAAATATTTTTTTAAAGACCATGCATATATTTGCTAAGAAAATAATACATTTATTTTAATTAGTTATTTTATAAGTATTTAATAATAATAATGCCAACTATTTATTTAAATAGATACTAAATATTGTACAAAATGTTTTATTATCATTACATTTGTAATTCTATCAACCACTCTGTGGGTTAGGCACTGTAAGTTTTTGTTTTGTATATTTAACATGGAGAAAATAAATGACTTGCCCCAAAAGTCATTAAAGTGGCCCAGATAGCATTCATTTGTTCTTTCTCCATTAGTTAGAGTTTAATCATAGACATGAGGAGGGGCTCTTTTCCCTTGTGGGTAAATCCCAGGGCAGTTTTTAAAGATTGATTACCCAGGATAAGCTCCCTTACTCTAAATCAACAGACTAGCCTTTAATCACATTTGCAAAATACCTTCACAGCAACCATTTGATTATGCTTTTTTTGACTTAATGGTTATTGTAACCTAGTCATATTGACATCCTTAAAATCACCGTCATACACTTATTCATTCTTTCATCAAGTCATTGAGTATCCACTATATACTTGGCACTATACTATATTCTGAAAATAGAGATGTGAACCAACAAATATCATCCCTGGTGTTTAAAAACCAACTAAAGGGCAATGCAATTAGAAACCAAGTAAATGGGAATGCAAGCAATAAACAATGCCTTTAAAACATAATTATTAAATTTATTAGCACTATGATAAGTTCATATTTCCATAAAAATATTACAGAAGTTCTTAATTTATATTGGGAGTCATCTCAGGGAAAGTAATTATTTTAAGGTGTAATTTGAAGGAAGAGTGACATTATCAAGCAAAAAATCAAAGAAGAGAATTTTAGGTGAAAAAGCAATGAAAAGGCTTAAGGGAGGTTGATGAACTGAAAGAAGACCAAGCAGGGCAATTCGCACAGGGACTCCAGAACTGTGTTAAGTGTGATGGGTTTCTTCTCCCTGCCCCAACTCCTACCCCAGTACATTGTGAAATCATTGAAAAGTTCTATGTAGTGTGATATGATTTAATTTATGTTTTAAGTTGATAACTCTACTGCTGTATGGCAGTGATCCCCAACATTTTTGGCACCAGGGACAAATTTCATGGAAGACAATTTTTTTCCATGAACTGGAGTTGAAGAGGTAGTTTCAGAATGATTCAAGTGTATTATATTTATTGTGCACTTTATATTTAATATAATGCTGCTGCTGATTTTACGGGGGGTACCTGTTCATGGCCCGAGGGTTGGGGAGCCTAATGTATGGGATATGGCTTGAAGGGAGAAATAATGGAAATGGGAAATCATCTGTAGGATCACCTGAGGATCTTTTCTGATTAATTCACTATCAGATGTTTTGACATCTAAAAAAGGGGAGGCATCTTACCCCTTGAGATTTAATGCCATAGTGTGCCTGTTTTTCTTGGAGTTTATTGGAATTTCCCCAGATACAGAGGAGATGAAAAACATTTTTAGAAAGTTGTGAACTAAATCATTCATATGACATAATGGCATCAGAGTTTGTGACAGAAGACAATGACCCTGTCATTGTGGGGGTACCAAAGGTACCAAAATATAGTGATATATAATTCTCATAAGTGGATGTGGTGACATTGAATTGAAAGTAACAGTATAATCAATATTTTCTATTGGTATCTTGTAACTCACTTCCATAAAATCAGCTATGCCACTTGAGGAACATTTCCTAGCCCTTTTAAAAGAGCCCATTCTATCTGTTATAGACTCACTCAACATACACATTTATCAATGTACAACTGAGAAAAGCTGAGAATATTTAGAATATTGTGTGCATCCTCAGTCACTAAGTCAAGTCCAATACTTTGTGACCCCATGGACTGTAGCCCCACCAAGGATATCTGTTCATGGAATTTCCCAGGCAAGAATACTGAAATGGGTAGCCATTTCCTTCACCAGGGGATCTTCATGACTCAGGGATTGAACCAGTGTCTCCTGCATTGGCAAGGAAATTCTTGATCACCGAGCCAACTAGAAGGCCCTACTTAGAATGTTATCTCCATGTACATTATGTGTGTCCCTATGTACCTCTCATATTTATTGACTTCAACTCTCCCTCATGTACTGAAATGAGCCTTGTGTAGCTTTAGATATTTTGAAAAGTATTTGTTGTTCACTCGCTCAGTCATGTCTGACTCTTTGTAACCCCATGGACCTCAGCATGTCAGGCTTACCATCTCCTGGAGCTTGAACAAACTCATGTTCATTGAGTCAGTGATACCATCCAAGAATCTTGTCCTCTGTTATCCCCTTATTCTTCTGCCTTCAGCCTTTTCCAGCATCAAGGTCTTTCTAATGAGTCAGCTCTTCTCATCAGGATCAGGCCTTCTAATGAATATTCAGGATTGATTTCCTTTAAGATTGACTGGTTTGATCTTTCAGTCCAAGGGACTCTCAAGAGTCTTCTCCAACATCAGTCTTCTCCAGCTTGAAAGCATCAATTTTTCAGCACTCAGCCTTTTTTTATGGTCCAATTCTCATACCATATATGACTACTGGAAAAACCATAGCTTTGACCNTGAAATGGGTAGCCATTTCCTTCACCAGGGGATCTTCATGACTCAGGGATTGAACCAGTGTCTCCTGCATTGGCAAGGAAATTCTTGATCACCGAGCCAACTAGAAGGCCCTACTTAGAATGTTATCTCCATGTACATTATGTGTGTCCCTATGTACCTCTCATATTTATTGACTTCAACTCTCCCTCATGTACTGAAATGAGCCTTGTGTAGCTTTAGATATTTTGAAAAGTATTTGTTGTTCACTCGCTCAGTCATGTCTGACTCTTTGTAACCCCATGGACCTCAGCATGTCAGGCTTACCATCTCCTGGAGCTTGAACAAACTCATGTTCATTGAGTCAGTGATACCATCCAAGAATCTTGTCCTCTGTTATCCCCTTATTCTTCTGCCTTCAGCCTTTTCCAGCATCAAGGTCTTTCTAATGAGTCAGCTCTTCTCATCAGGATCAGGCCTTCTAATGAATATTCAGGATTGATTTCCTTTAAGATTGACTGGTTTGATCTTTCAGTCCAAGGGACTCTCAAGAGTCTTCTCCAACATCAGTCTTCTCCAGCTTGAAAGCATCAATTTTTCAGCACTCAGCCTTTTTTTATGGTCCAATTCTCATACCATATATGACTACTGGAAAAACCATAGCTTTGACTGTACGGACCATTGTTGGCAAACTAATGTCTCTGCTTTTTAATATGCTGTTTAGGCTTGTCATAAATTTTATTCCAAGGAGCAAGCATCTTTTAATTTTGTGGCTGCAGTGATTTTGGAGCCCANACCATAGCTTTGACTGTACGGACCATTGTTGGCAAACTAATGTCTCTGCTTTTTAATATGCTGTTTAGGCTTGTCATAAATTTTATTCCAAGGAGCAAGCGTCTTTTAATTTTGTGGCTGCAGTGATTTTGGAGCCCAAGAAAATAAAGTCTGTCACTGTTTCCTTTGTTTCCCCATTTGCCATGAAGGGATGGGACCGGATGCCATGATCTTCATTTTTTGAATGTTGAGTTTTAAGCCAGCCTTTTCACTCTCTTTTTCCACCTTTATCAAGAGGTTCTTTAGTTCCTCTTCACTGTCTGCCATAAGGGTTGTATCATCTGCATATCTGAGTTTATTGATATTTCTCCTGGAAACATTGACTCCTGTGCTTCATTCAGCCCAGCATTTCACTTGATGTACTCTTCATATAAATTAAATAAGCAGGGTGACAATATACAGCCTTGATGTACTCCTTCCCCAATTTTGAACCAGTCCATTGTTCCATGTCCAGTTCTTACTGTTACTTCTAGACCTGCATACAGGTCTCTTAGGGGGGCAGATAAGGTGGTCTGGTATTCCCATGTCTTTAAGAATTTTCCACAGTTTGTTGTGATCCATACAGTCAAAGGTTTTAGCATAGTCAATGAAAAGTATGTTGATTGTATAAGTCTATGACTCAAAAAGCACATAACCTATTATTATGAAAAGTAAAACAAACAAAACAAAATGACTTTACCTTATAACCAGAAAGTTCTCCTCTATGAAAATCCAAAATAGTATAGAATTTAATTTACATTATTGGTACTGGGCCCAGTAACAGCCATATTCCTCAACTATTTTTAGAGTTATTCTGATACTTTTTAGAAATTATAGTGGGGAAAAGTCAACTCTGGAAATGCCTACTATACCATAGCTCTATCATACTATTGCATTATCATGGATGATGTTATAATGATTTCATATATTAAACCTTGGATTATTTACTGAGGCCCAACATTTTGCCATCACATTTTTCAGAACTTCTAGTTACCCAGATAATTAATCTAGAATCATTTATTCTGGCTTGTTTATTATCATGATTAAAAATAAACCCAGCTTATTTAATTTATATGTAAAATACATCATGTGAAAAGCCAGGCTGGATGGACCAAAAGATGGAATCAAGCTTGGATTGCCAAGAGAAAATAATTGCCAGGAGAAATACCAACAATCTCAGATATGCAGATAATACCACTCTAATGCCAAAAAGTGAAGAGAAACAAAAAAGCCTCTTGATGAGGATAAAAGAGGAGAGTAAAAAAGCTAGCTCTAAACTCAACATTCAGAAAACTGAGATCATGGCTTCCAGTCCTTCACCATTTCATGGCAAATAGAAGGGGAATAACTGGAAGCTATGACAGATTTTGCTTTCTTGGGGTGCAAAATCACTCTGGACACTAAGTGCACTCATGAAATTAAAAGATGCTTGCTCCATTAAAGGAAAGATATGACAAGACTAGATAATGTATTAAAAACCAGAGACCCACTTTGCTGACTAAGGTCCATATAATCAAAGCTATGATTTTTCCATTAGTCATGTAGGAATGTGAGAGTTGGCTTATAAAGAAGGCTAAATGCCAAAGAACTGGTGCTTTCTAGCTGGGGTGTTGGAGAAGACTCTTGAGAGTTCCTTGGACTGCAAGGAGATCAAACTAGTCCATCCTAAAGGAAATCAACTGTTAACACTCATTGGAAGGGCTGACACTGAAGCTGAAGTTCTAATATTTTGGCTGCCTGATGTGAAGAGTGACTCATTGGAAAAGACCTTGTTGTTGGTAAAGATTGAAGGCAAAAAGAGAAGGGGCAGCAGAGGATAAGATTGCTAGATAGCATCACTGTCTCAGTGGACATGAATTTGAGAAAACTCTGGGTAATAGTGGAGGACAGAGGAGCCTGGCAGGCCTCAGTTCACGAGGTCACAAAGAGTTGGCCACGACTTAGTGTCGAACATTATAACTGGACTGTTTTCTTGTACTTGAAGTACAAAAGACCTGTTTGACATATCCTTCTGTTATTTATACTAAATAAATGATGCTTGGAGTAAAAAAAAAATAATAATAACACACACAATAACAACAATTACCCATGTTCTTTTTGTTGTTGTTGTGTTTTAATTGTTCATTGCAACTACCATAATTATCTTCTTAATTCCTTAACTAGTTAAGAACAGATGCAAACTGATATATTTATATAAATATATTTGTATTCTATGGTAATATTTTCCACAGAAATGACCAAGAAATTATTCTGTGGTTCTAAATCAGTCCTAAATTATGAGGTCAGAAGCTTAGCCAATTCCCTTGCATGTCCTTCTCTCTTTTCTTTTTTTTTTACTGTTTGCTTTTTATCTTGATCTACTGAATGTCATTGCAGCCTTATTCATTCTGCATAGTCTCCCTCTTTTCTTTTGACAACCAAAGAATGGTAATCACTAGTTAAATCGTCTTGTAATGACTGTTGCACAGCAGGGTCATGTATTCTGAACCATTTATAAAGAACACACAGCACAATGTTCCAATCAATGTGTACAGATTGGGTCAGGCTAATAGAGAATTTTATTAAAATGGCAGGATGCCAATTTGGTACATCCTTTGTGAAATGCTGAATTATTTTCTTGCTACAAAGATCAAACCTTTTGAAGAATGTTGAAGGTTTTGAAGAATATTTCTTTCAATTATTTTATTTTCTTCCACACCTTTAAGAAAAATATTCTGGAAACTTAAAAAAAAAAATTCTACCAGTTCAAGTAGTCCATATATACTTTTTTAGGGAAACTACCCTGAAACCTATGGTTTTTCCAGTAGTCATGTATGGATGTGAGAGTTGGACTGTGAAGAAGGCTGAGCATCAAAGAATTGATGGTTTTGAACTGTGGTGTTGGAGAAGACTCTTGAGAGTCCCTTGGACTGCAAGGAGATCCAACCAGTCCATTCTGAAGGAGATCAGCCCTGGGATTTCTTTGGAAGGAATGATGCTAAAGCTGAAACTCCAGTACTTTGGCCACCTCATGCGAAGAGTTGACTCATTGGAAAAGACTCTGATGCTGGGAGGGATTGGGGGCAGGAGGAGAAGGGGACGACCGAGGATGAGATGGCTGGATGGCATCACGGACTCGATGGACGTGTCTGAGTGAACTCCGAGAGATGGTGATGGACAGGGAGGCCTGGCGTGCTGCGATTCATGGGGTCACAAAGAGTCAGACATAACTGTGCAACTGAACTGAACTGAACTGAACCCTGAAACCAATGGAAGAACCATTGAAACTTAATTGTTTGTTAACCAAGATAATTAAATTACTAATAAATTTGGGTGAATATTTAACTAAAGCTTTAGGCAGTTTCTTGTGTACTGTAAGCACAGAAATGCAGTTATTCATCCAATGAAAAGCAATTGCAATTGATCTATAACAGAAATGGGAGTTTACTTTTCAAGATTTCATTTAATAAATATATGAATTTAAGCTGTAATTTTTCAACAGAAAATCAAATAGTGTTTTAGGTTAGAAACTGAACTGTTACTTTTGCCTTGTAATCCAATAATTATTCATAACACTTGTATTGAGCCTCAGTTATACAAAATAGGGCTTCCCTGGTAGATCAGTTGGTAGATTCAGGAGACCTGGGTTTGATCCTTGGATTGGGAAGATCCTCTGGAGAAGAGCATGGCAACTCACTCTAATATTCTTGCCTGGAGATTCCCCATGGGCAGAGGAGCCTGGCAGGCTACAGTCCATGGGATTGCAAGGAGCTGGACAAAACTGTGTGACTAAACACAGCACATACACAAAATAAATAATGCTTATTAGAAAACTACTGTATTTTGGTACATTTTTCCCCGAAGTTAGAATAGGTACAAAGCATGATAAGATATTCTATGCAAATAAGCAATATAATTAGATATTGAAGGGAATGATAATTTGATTTACTACATATTTAGAGTAAGAAAGGTATGAAAGTGAAAGTGTCAGTCACTCAGTTGTGTCTGACTTTTTGCTACCCCATGGACTGTTGCCCACCAGGCTCTTTTGTCCATGGAATTCTTCAGACAAGAATAATGGCATGAATAGCTATTGCTTTCTCCAGGAAATCTTCCTGACTCAGGGATCAAACCCAGATTTCTTGCACTTCAGAAAGATTCTTTACCAGGGAAGCCCAAGAAAGATATGACATGACACTTATTCAATTATAAAATCCAATCCATTGGCATGATAGTTTCTGTACAATCTCCCTAGATTCTGTTATATGACTGTTACTCATATTGCCCTGTGCTGTTAGATGTGGACTTTTTCATATGAGTCAGAATTGCTATTCAGTGAAAATTTCATTGAGAATAGAAAACTTCAGGGGATAGTGGTGGTGTGAATTGGAGGTAGTTTTGCACTATATACATATAAAAATATATATATATACATATATATACAAATATACATTGAAGAATGTATATTTCAGGGCAATTATTCTGGTGTGCATGTGTGTGTGTGTGTGTGTGTGTGTGTGTGTTTCCCTGAAAAGCTAGACATACATATATTGAGTTTAAAAGCTGGAAAATTTTCTATGAAAATCATCTGACATAAATTTATAGATTTAAAATATATGAAAAATTACCTACTCAGTTTTTTGTTTAATTATAAGTTCTCACATCAGAGATAAATGCTAATTAAAAGCTGTATAGAGTTTAAACTACTGAGCTTGATATACTAGGTAATAAATGATGTCAGGAGAAGAATGTATTTACAATGTTGAATGTAATTCATTAAACACTAAGGAAAAATGTTTTGACAGTGGTTAGTTCTCAGAAATCCATTTCTCCCAATCCCCTAGGAAGGTGAAGCTTCTTTATAATGTTTAGTGATTGATGGGAGAAATATCAATAACCTCAGATATACAATGATACTACCTTAATGGCAGAAAATGAAAAAGAACTAAAGAGCCTCTTGATGAAAGTGAAAGATGAGGGTGAAAAAACTGCCTTAAAGCTCAACATTCAGAAAACTAAAATCATGGTGTCCGGTCCCATCATTTCATGGAAAATAGATGAGGAAACAGTGGAGACAGTGGCTGACTATTTTTCTGGGCTGCAAAATCACTGCAGATGGTGAAAATGAAAAGATGCTTACCCCTTGGAAGGAAAGTTATGACCAACCTAGATAGCATATTAAAAAGCAGAGACATTACTTTGCCAACAAAGGTCTGTCTAATCAAGGCTATGGTTTTTCCATTAGTCATGTATGTTTGTGAGAGTTGGACTGTGAAGAAAGCTGAGCACTGAGGAATTGATGCTTTTAAACTGTGGTGTTGGAGAAGATTCTTGAGAGTTTCTTGGACTGAAAGGAGATCCTACCAGTCCATCCTAAAGAAGATCAGTCCTGGGTGTTCATTGGAAGGACTGATGCTGAGGTCGAAACTCCAATACCTTGGCCACCTGATGTGAAGAGTTGACTCATTGGAAAAGACCCTGATGCAGGGAGAGATTGAGGGCAGGAGGAGAAGGGGACGACAGAGGATGAGATGGTTGGATGGCATCACTGACTCAATGGACATGGATTTGAGTGGACTCCGGGGGTTGGTGATGGACAGGGAGGCCTGGCATGCTGTGGTTCTTGGGGTCGCAAAGAGTTGGACACGGCTGAACTGACTTACTGACTGAGGGGATATTTTGCAATTTTAAGGTGCTTCAGAGCATCACAACTGTACCATTTACATTTTAGGAAATGGTCTTTTTCTCTTACTCTAAATATCAGTATCTGCAACATATCTAACTCAATATGCTAGAGCAATGATTTTGAAGAATTTTTGGATCAACTATACTTTAAAGTTTAAGAGTAGGTCTATCTGTAATGTGATAGGTCAATGTGATATCCTTAAAATAAGATGTGTATAAGAGACAGGAACTGAACCCTGAAACCAATGGAAGAACCATTGAAACTTAATTGTTTGTTAACCAAGATAATTAAATTACTAATAAATTTGGGTGAATATTTAACTAAAGCTTTAGGCAGTTTCTTGTGTACTGTAAGCACAGAAATGCAGTTATTCATCCAATGAAAAGCAATTGCAATTGATCTATAACAGAAATGGGAGTTTACTTTTCAAGATTTCATTTAATAAATATATGAATTTAAGCTGTAATTTTTCAACAGAAAATCAAATAGTGTTTTAGGTTAGAAACTGAACTGTTACTTTTGCCTTGTAATCCAATAATTANAGGAGAATATACAATGTGATATTAAATTTTATATTTTGCCAAAGCAGTAGATGACAGTTATTCAAAAAGTATAAAAGAGACTAACATGCCTTTAAATCAATTATGTATAGATCATAGCTTTCCAAAATCCATGTAAATTTGTTATATAAAGATGATGCCTTTGGAATATTGTTACCTATAATGATAGTATTTGCTGTATTAAAAAACATTTAAAGAAATTAAAATATCATGAATATCTTAGTACTCAGTAGCTTTTCTTTATTTTTTCAACAGTGGTGTAGTGAATATTATAGAAATTTTTTCAATATATTTTCCTTTCCCCATGGCAGTGATGAGGACATTATCATGAAAGAATTAAGTTTTGTAGGAGATTAATAATCTTATACAAGTTCAGACGTTCTTTTCGATAAAGGAATTTGAAATTATAAATGCATAATTAAGTATGAAAATAAATATCTAATTAGAATGAGAAAGAAATCATAATGAGTACATTTGAAAAAAAAATGTTTTAAAACCATAAACATCACAAAAC
>SJYS01024473.1:72864-88517 GCA_006410695.1 Philantomba maxwellii
CACGGATTCGATGAATGTGAGTCTGAGTGAACTCCGGGAGATGGTGATGGACAGGGAGGCCTGGTGTGCTGCGATTCATGGGGTCGCAAAGAGTCGGACACGACTGAGCGACTGAACTGAACTGAACTGAATAGCCCTCATTCTGTGTGAACCAGCATCCTTTCTGAAACTCAGGAAGTCCCTGTTTGGGGCACCTCCTCACGTCAGCTCCTGAGTCGGCATGCCACACTAGGGACCTTGGTGGCCTCGCCACTACCTGGCGTGACAAGATGCCCCAGGCCCATTACACCGCCCTCCCCGCCCGCTCCCACACACAGCCCCGAGGCCAGCCTTTTCTCCAACAAGCCCTACTTCTCTCAGTGGGGAACGTATTCCAAACCCGTCCTCAGGGCACGAGGATGTTATGGGGGAAGATCTTAGGGGTCTGTGCTGTTTCTTTGATCCACCCTGACAACAGGCGTTCCTTCAACTGTTGTATAACGTCTGCACCTCCTTCCTTCAACACCACACTCAGGGACACACAGGATGATCGATTAGAAAACTGACAAGATCCCTCTTCTATTTCCCCCGTAGCGCACACGGTCTCAGAGCACCAGGATTATATGTCTGTATGTGTATCAACACCAGCACATACGTAGCAAGAGCAGCATCACCACCAGGCTGCTATAAGTACTGAGAAAGGTCAGTCTTTCCGTTTTTTGCCATGTGTATTTCCTGTTTCTTCCTTGTTTTGGACGGGGCGCTGTGTCTCATGTCAGTTCGCAGAGCCATTATGCATAATACCTTCTCCCTTGCAGCCTCATTTAATTTTCTGCAGGTAGCTCCGTGAGTGCTCGTTACCAGCCTTCAGTTAAAATCTCTGTGGTCATTTTTGTTTAAAGCTCATTTTCTAATTACCTTCCTCAGGACGGGCTCATGAGAACAATAGCTCTGATGTCTTGAATGTTGATAACACTTCATGTTTTTATACTATTATGCTTTGAAAGTCCACTTTTGCTGGATAAAAAAATACTTGGTTCACATTTTCCCCCTGAAACACATTAAGCATAATATTCTACTTCTTTCTGGCATAAAGACTTTCTGTGAAAAATGTGTGATAGAATTTTTATTTCTCTTATTATCTTACTGTTTTACCTGGCTGCCTAAAAGATGATTTTTTTTGCCTTTTTTGTAAAAGCTGGTTAACGTATAAGCCTCTGTCTTTCTAGTAGCTGTGCTGGTCCGTATTCTCAGGTATGCCGTGTGCTTTCAATACAGCAGTTGTTTTAAAATATCTTTTTATATAAGGAAGGTTATCTTGAAACACTGCTTTTAGTATTATTTTATTCCCCTCTTTGATTTCTTCTTCAGGACTCAGAATCACACATAAGGCTGTCTTTGCCAGTCTTCAGAATTCCTGTGTGCTTTTTTTTCTTGAATCCCTTTTCTTTTCTTCATTGTGTTAAAAGCCTGGCCCTTCTGTTTTCCATTTTTCTTAAGGTGTCACCTCATCCTATTCGTGTTCCTTCTGCCTGAGTTTTCATTTCTGAAATGTCTTTTACATTTCCGATTTTCCCCTCAGTTCTGTCATTCATTTCTGAAATTTTTTGAATGACGACTTTTGCTTTCTTTCGTATCTGATCTCATCCTTGAACCTCATTTTGAAGTAGCGCTCAACAATGGCTTCAGTATGTTATTTGAACCTGCCTCTCCAGCATGCTTTTATTGTCCACATAGGTATTATTCTGTGCTTTTTCAATATGTTTATAACAGCTTCCAGTGGCAATTTGATATGTCTCCTTTAAAAACTTTTAATTTTTAACTGTGGTTAAAAACCTGTAACATAAAATTCACCATCCTGACCCTGTTTAAGCGTGCATTCCCATTATTGTGCCACCAGTCTCTAGAACTTCTTCATTTTGCAAAACTGAAGCTCTCTGCTCATCAAACAGCAACTCCCCATCCACCTCCCCTTCTGCAGCCCCGGACACCCTCCATTCTAACCTCTGTCCCCAAATTTGAGGGCTCTAGGGATAAAAAGCAGAGACGTTACTTTGCCAACAAAGGTCCATCTAGTCAAAGCTATGGTTTTTCCAGTAGTCATGCATGGATGTGAGAGCTGGACCATAAATAAAGCTAAGTGCTGAAGAATTGATGCTTTTGAAATGTGGTGTTGGAGAAGACTCTTGAGAGTCCCTTGGACTGCAAGGAGATCCAACCAGTCCATCCTAAAGGAGATCAGTCAGTCTTGGGTGTTCATTGGAAGGACTGATGCTAAAGCTGAAGCTCTAATACTTTGGCCACCTAATGCGAAGAACTGACTCATTGGAAAAGACCCTGATGCTGGGAAAGATTGAAGGCAGGAGGAGAAGAGGATGACAGAAGATGAGATGGTTGGATGGCATCACCGACTCAATGGACATGAGTTTGAGCAAGCTCTGGGAGTTGGTGATGGACAGGGAAGCCTGGCGTGCTGCAGTCTACGGGGTTGCAAAGAGTTGGACGCGACTGGGTGACTGAATTGCACTGAGGGATCTGTGTATGTGGAATTTCACAGCATCTGTCTTTGACATCTGGCTTATGAGGTCCTCGAGTTTCATCCATGGTATAGCCTGTGTCAGAGTTTCCCTCCTGCTTAAGACTGAATAATATTCCTTTGAGTGGATGGACTACATTTTGTTTATCTGTTTATCTGTTCATGGACTGATGTGTCTCAGTTCTATGGGGAGTTAGTTTTTACTTAAAAATTAAAATAAAATGGCCATGCCATGAGACGTTTGGGATCTTAATTCCCCAAGCAGGAATTGAACCTGTGTCCCCTGCATTGGAAGCGTGGAGTCTTAGCCCCTGGACCTGCTGAGAAGTCCTGGGAGGCCAGTTTTTCTGAGTCCTTAAAAGGAGGCGTAGCTCAGGCCAGCTCGCTGACCTCCCAGAGCTCCGTCGTGGGGTGATTCCTCGTGGTGCTGGGAGTACGGGGGTTGCTTCTTGGATCTTCCTGGCACCTCTCCTGGCCTGGTCTTCTTGGGTGCCCCCACATCTTTCGAGCACTCCCGCCTGAGACCCGCCCTCCTGCTTCCAGAGTCTGCTGCCTGGCTGGGGCACGGGGAGGGCAGACTTGCCGGCCGTTTGGGGTCTCCTGCCCTCGGGGACGCCACCAGTCCCCCGGCTTCCACCTCCCTCCTGTGGGCACGGGTGCCCTGCAGGTCTCCTGGCTGCTGGCGGCTTGGCCTCACCCACCTGCGCTTTGGAGTTAGTTCTGGAGGGGTCCTCTCTCTGCCGAGAGCGTTTTCTGTGGAGTTCCGCCTTTGCAATCTAGTTGATGTGACTGCTTTTGTGTAAAGATCCGAAGACATTAAAACATTATGCCGCCACTGCCTCTCTGCTTCCAAAATCCTGCGGTAGATTGCCCTCTATTCACAGGGAGACCCAGCAACGGTTCACGTCTCCACAGCCTGATCCGTTCCCTGCGAAGTTCTTCATCGCTACGTCTCCTGATGGCTTTACCCTCTGATGATGATGCCATTTCCTGAAATAGCATTTCATTACAGGTTGCAAGACAGTAGTTTCCTAATTCTATCGTCCCCTGCTTACTGAAGAATCAGGCTCTTATACAGGAGGGCCGTCCCTTGTTCACCGGAGCTGTTAGTGTCTTTGAAACACAGTTCTGCTCAGAAGGGCGGGATGAACGCCTTGCTCTTTCCTGTCTCTGATCTGTTTGTAAGAGTTGTATTAGGCACCTTAGCACCTGGTGAAGGAGTCCAGTGCGTGTTGTTCTATTTCTGCTTCTTCCTTTCTTGAGTGTCATTACTGACGCGCGTCTTTTTGTATAGTTGGTGTGCAGACTCGCCCCATCTTTGGCTGTCTCTAAGATGCTTCCTGTAGCCCCTCGACTGCCATCTTTTATTTAGTTTTGCCTCATCCTCGTCTTTCATCTGCCTTCCATCCTTCCCCACCGAGTTCTGGACCCTGGGAGCTCGCGCCCCCCTATATGGACCCCGTCACTGGGCTCCTGTGCACTCTGGATTCTCGCTGGGTTTGGCCAAAGGAAGGCCCTCATGGGAGATGCAAAGATGGGGCAGGAGCGAGTCTGGGCTCGGGAGGCTGCTCCCAGCGCCCCTGGGCGCCTGCCTTCTCAGCGTCTGCAGAGGCAGCGGGCACCGCCCTCACCTTGGCTCCCAGCCCCCAGAGCTGAGGCTATAAATTCCTGTTCCTTTAAACTTCCCAGTTTGTGCCACTTCGTTACAGCACCTTTAGGCAAATAGCACACACGCCAAACCAGAATTTTTATAAGATTAATATGCTATGCGCAAGTATGGCTTTTATTAGGAATTAAAGTATGGTTTAAAATAAGGAAGTGTATTAATATAATTTATCACATTAACTTCTCTAAGAATACTTATAAAATCACGTTAATGAAAGGGATTTGATTTTCTGGGGCCCCATTTTCCAAAAATGCACATATGTGTCTATTATGTAGAAACATCCTATGCTTGTCCATCTAACAACCTAAAAATTCATCTGAAAATCTATGGGAATAAATACAAAAGAGGAAGAATGGTCAATAAAGAAAGCACCAAAACCAATGAGTTTTGTAAATGCCAAAGTATTAGAAACAGAAAGTGTAATGAACAAAGTGACTTCATAACAGTGGCCCAACATAAATTCCCGGGAAGCAAATTTAAGCAACATGCAGTCCCATTCAAAGCAATCTGTAAAATTTTACTGAAAGATATAAAGTAAGACAAATGAAAGGAAGGATTATTGACCCAATATTATAAAGATGCCATTTCTCTCCTAATTAACCTAAAAAAGCACAATCACCGTCAAATTTCAGATGAGTCTAAAGGTTAGCAAGATGAGTGAGTGATTTTCACACCATTGAGGGGAGCTTGCTCTAGTAGATGTGAAAATATTTTCGAGAGTCAAAATCAGAATGGATTGTGCCTGAGGTCAGATAGAGGGTGAGAAATCAGGGAGCCAGGACAGAAAGCTCAGAGCGTTCCAGGCGAGAATGTCGGGATGTTGCGCGGCACCCACATCCGGTGTGGAAAGACCGGGCTATGCTGTCAATCATAACGGGCCAGCTGGTTAAGTTGGTTGGGAAAAAGGTAAGTTCAATCCTTAGCTCAACCTGCAAAAAAAGCAAGTTCTGTGTTGGCAAGATATTTAAAGAGAAAAAGTATGAATGCATCAAATCACAAAAATAAAAGCGGGTGATCCGCCCTGCCGTAGTCCTAGGCGCCGGGCAGGCCTCGCCCAGGAGCCGAGGAGGCCGTCGTCTGGTGGCTGAGGTGCAGCCCCTTCCGTGTCACCTGGCGGCTGGTCTGGGAGAGGGCCTCACGTCTCTGTGCTCCAATTGCGGCATCTCTGAAACGGGAGCCCCCCTTGTGAGGTTATTGCAAAGATGAAGTGAAACGACGCGAAACTTGCTAAGGACGGGCCATTCCGGAAGGGTTGGCTACGTCTCGCTCACCCAACAATTGAAGGTGGTGCAGACAAAGCCTTGGAGAACAAGTGTCATAGAACGCCCGTCGGTACGAAGCGGGCGCTGCGCCTGGCAGTGCATCTGAAGCTGTGACTACTCATTCTTTTCGGGGAGGCGGTCCCTTCCTGCCCCTGGCTGTGCATGCAGGTGATCGGGAACGGCTCACAGCACGCAGGGCGGCGGGGACGCTGCTGTCCACCCAGGGCCGGCACCCCGCCGCGGCGATGCTGCTCCTGGGGGGAGCTGCCACTCCGTGGGGCTTGGGGGTTGCTTCCAACCAGGAGGACGTGTCCTCTTGGGATGCTGACCAAGAAGTGGGCAGGACCACCCCACTCTCGACCTCCTTGGCTGAAGGCCAGAGCCGGGTGGCCTGGGAGAGGATGCCCGAGGAAGGATGCAGCCTGGGGCCCTGGGTCACCATGGAAGGTGGCCCCGGCACCGAGCTGTTGTAGTCCTGTTCCCAATACACTGGCATTCGGACACTCTGAGAGCCCCTGCACAGGGCTTTCCCCACGGAAGGTGCGGAAGAACAGGACAGTCTTAGCCTGAAAACTGGGGACCCCTGTGGTCCAGGGCCAGCTCTGGTGGGAAGAAGTCCCTCCCAGTGTGCCAGTAAATGTAGGTTTTTTGCTATAAGAGCTTGAGTGTGAACCAGACATAAATAAGCAGATGATTAATCTTCCCGTTGCACACGTGCGTGACCAGTCGCCCAGTCGTGTCTGACTCTTTGCAACCCCATGGGCCGTAGCCCGCCAGGCTCCTCTGTCCACGGGATTCTCCAGGCAGGAGTCCTGGAGTGGGCGGCCATGCCCTCCTCCAGGGGGTCTTCCCGATGCAGGTGTCAAACTCACGTCTCCAGCGGCTCCTGCACTGCAGGCAGATTCTTTATTGTTGGGCCTCTGGGGAAGCCCAACCTTTCCGTTAGAGACAAGCAACGTGAAGAGCCTACCTCAGAAGAGAACGCAATTCCAGAGAACTGAGAAGAGAAAAAGGAGATTTGTGAAAACAAGGCAACGTGTTTAACCACCCGAAAAACAGCTACAGAGCTGACACATGCTGGGAATCCAACAGAAAAGACGGGCCCGAAAGAATCGAACCGATGTGCGCAGCACAGTGAATGCAAGTGAAAACGAAAACAGTGATTAAGAAAATTAGAGAGAAGATGGTTGCCACGGAAGGTCATACAAAGGGAATTTTATGTGCCAAGGGACCCCAACGACCAGGGACTTTGGAGAGACCAGAAAATGGCGTGAGGCATGTGGTCAAAGTTATCACACAAGAGGATTTCCTCCAGCTGCAGAAAGTGGAGAGGGGGACTGGAAGAGGATCCACAAAACCTCAGCACTGACACACTTCGTGGGTAGCTGGGCGGCCGAGCCTCGGCAGCAGCAGTAGAGCCGAGCCATGGTCACCCCGGATGGCCAGGTCTCAGGCTGTTTCCCTACCGATGTGCTTTCTGATTTTCCTTTGACGACAGAGTTGGATTCCTTGTGCAGTGAGACGTGTTAAATCAGTAAATCCATGGCGTGAGGAGGGTGGGGGCACGTAGGAGGGGCTGCTACTCTGTTGCCCATGATGAGATCCTGACGGCCGGCTTCTCCCTGGAGGAGGCTGTGTTGAGGGCTCTGTCCACGGCTGTCAGCGCTCCACTGGCCGCCTCGGGATTTGTGAGCCTTGTGTCAGGTCTGGTTCGCTGACCCTGAGAATATGCCTGCCGCTTGGACTTGTTGACCTCTGGGTTCCTGCCTCTGGAGGCCCAGGCCGGTGGGGGGCAGCCCCCTGGGAGAGGTGCCCTGGGGCTTCGTCCCCTGGGGGTTAGCTCCCATTACCCTGCCAGGATCACTAAATGTGCATGGTTGGTTCCAAGAAAGGACGCATTTTCAGATGTAGAAACAAGATTCCTTTCATTATTCAGAAACTTGGTTTTGCACCACCTGGACTTCTCCAAAAACTTTTAATGAATAATTCATCCGTGAACACAAAGTTTTGGAACTTCCCTGACAACGTATAACATGTCCCTTTTTTTTTTTTTTTATTATTTCTTGGGGATGATCCAGTGTCATTGAATTTTACTGTCCCGAGGGAGCGTTTTCGGAGACCTGCCTGGAAATCATATCTCAAGTGAAGTTTTAATATAAACCGCAAAGACGACAAGCGACTTTATTACATTAAGAGATCATTTATTCTATACATTCTCAGAGTAAAGTTATCTGCAGTCTCAGGTTTAGAACCATCTGCAATTTAAATGAGCGCCTTTATTGAATCATCACATATTATGCTGTGCACCTCACTGCTATTTAGAAGAAGACAATGCTTTTTTTTTAATGAAGTCTCCTCACCCCCACCCCAGATTCCAGATTAAAGAAGCCTGCATAATTTCCATGTATATGGTAACATTTTCTTACTTCAAAATGCAAAACAAGTCTGTTTTTAAAACAGCAAACACCAGCTGAAGGATCGCATGGTTTCACAACCTAATTATAAGCACTCAGTGATCTCTGAAGGCACAGCAGAGCAAAGAATTGTGCTGCTTTGGCAGAGGAATGGCGTTTTTGGAGTAAAATTCTGTGTGCAAGGAAAGCAATTAAGGCAAAGCCTTCATCCTGGCCCGTCCTGCTGGAGCCGACCGAGGCGAGCTTGCAGCAGACTGGAGAGCTTCCACACTGTGGAGCGGGGAAGATCTGAAAAGCCGCATAGTGACCCCCAGCTCGCAGCTGGGTCCCCACCTTCTACGGATCACAGAACACACAGCGTCCACCAAAGCCACTCCGTAACCGTGATGGGTCAAGACAAGCGCCAGGACCCCCGCGATCTCATCTGAGTGCGGACATGGGTGCCCCGTCCGTGCCCAGTGACCGGCTCCCAGGGCCTGGCTGGCGAGCGTGGTGGCGGCTGCTTTCCCAAGATGCCCAGTCGTGCTCTCTTCCACTTCCCAGCTGTGTCCCATCCTGAGCAAACTGCTGCTCTCCTGGGCCCCCAGCAGGANGTGCCCAGTGACCGGCTCCCAGGGCCTGGCTGGCGAGCGTGGTGGCGGCTGCTTTCCCAAGATGCCCAGTCGTGCTCTCTTCCACTTCCCAGCTGTGTCCCATCCTGAGCAAACTGCTGCTCTCCTGGGCCCCCAGCAGGAGCCTTAAGGCAGGTCGAGCCCCATCAGAGGCTCTTTCTGGCGTCCTCTCACCGACACCCCTTCTCGCGCCCCAGGCGTGTGTCGTCCTTTGCTGAAAGGTGCAATTAACCTACACGTTCAACCAGGAGGGTGTTCCCGGAGGCCTTTGGCTGGACGGCGTTGGTTGGAGTTCATTGGCCAGGATCCTGCAGAGTCACCTGGCTTCTCTCATCGGTAAGACTGGCTTCCACTGTCTTGTCCACCTGGGGCTTCCCAGGTGGCGCTGGTGAAGGATCCTCCTGCCCGTGCAGGAGACCTGAGACTCGGATTTGATCCCGGGATCAGGAAGATCCTCTGGGGGAGGAAATGGCAACTCGCTCCAGTATTCTTGCCTGGAGAATCCCATGGACAGAGGAGCTTGGCGGGCTACAGTCCACGTAGTTTCAAAGAGTCAGATGCGACTGAAGTTACTGAGCACACAGGCACGTCTTATTTGTAAGGACTTCCTGGGGACTCTGCCTGCCCCGCCCTGGCGGCCTCATCCTGGTCTGACCACCGCCTGGCCTTCTCTGCCCTGGAGCCTTCACTCAGCATTGGTAGGAAGGTGAGCCTCTTCCCAGCTGGCTGAGCCCCCGTGTCTGGCGGGGACAGCACGGCTCTGCAGGCCCGGGTGGCCACACTGGACCCTCCCCGCGGCCTGCAGAGGCTACTGGATCTGGCCTCTGGCCAGCTGGTCGACCTCCTGGGACTCAGGGGCACGGACCTTCCCTCCGTGTCTCGGGGGAGCTGCGCCCTACCTGCTCCAGGGCTGTGCCCTCTGCCCCGTGCCTGGAGGGACTGACTCCAGCGTCTTTGCATGGGTACCCATCCCACCGCTCCCTACGTGTGACGACGTCAGGGTTTTACCGGCCGAACTGATTGCTTCCTAGTCCATCGTCTCCTTCACCAAGACAGACATTCTCTGCGGGGAGGGTCTGGTCTGTCACGCTCCCTGCAGCGCCCGGTGCCCAGAGTGGGAGCCGACACCTCGTCAGTGCTGCTGAAGAATGTTTCCCGTGATGAAGCCTCAACAAGCCTCACTCACTGCTCCTGTGCCCGAGAGACCCCGAGCCACCTCTCCGTTCCTCCTGGACCTGTCCTGTCTCTCTCCTCATTGGCCACGTTTCCCACCGGCCCCATCTTTACAGGGCCTCGAGCGAATCTCGGGGTAAAGAAGGGGTGCGGATGGGCTGGCAGGACTCGGGGACTGAGGGGGGCTGCCCGCTGCTTCAGACAAACCCACGCCCTATAACTCGGGCTGGAGGCCTCAGGGAGCTTGCAGACTGGCTCCGGCCCTCACACACTGTCTCCCCAGGGCAGCCGTGAGTTTGCACCAGTGGGAGCAAAGGGGACCAAGAGCCAGGCTGCTTGTCCTCACGTGCTTCCAAAGCAGCAAGGAGCGACCCGGGGGCATGGCTCCCAGCGGGCAGCCGCACAGGAAAACCAGCCTGAGCAAGTCGACTGCGACCCCGGGGTCTCCTCTCCAGGGACGCAGCGCGTGTGGCGGACACGTGCCCCCTCCTGCTGGACGCTGCCCTCCGTGCCCATCGCCAGGCCTCTGGGGTCCCCTGTGAGCTCTGACAGTGTTTTCCTGTGGCCCCCGTGCTCTCTAACCCAGCCAGGCCTGCACTTCTTTCTGTCTCCCCTTCCAGAATGTGCTCCTCTCAGATCGGGGGCCCTGCCTCCTCCGCGGGCCCCCACCCTTCAGGCTGAGTGTCCTGCCCTTTCTCTGCGTGGGAATCGGGAAATGTGAGAGCCCTTCCTATCTTGCAGTTGGTACTTTGGGGACACGGCGCCTGCCCTCATCCAGCCCAGGATAAGTTTCCTGATGAGGTGAAATCATTGTGGCTGTTCCCCCATGAAAATGCCTGCGTTCCCGCAGGGCTGCGGCCCCTGGTGGTAGCAACAGCCCCGTGTGCAGAAAGTCGCATGTGCAGGGAGTGTGTTGGTCTCTCAGTCATGTCTGATTCTTTGCAACTCCATGAATTGTAGCCCAGCAGGCTCCTCTGTCCATGGAATTCTCCAGTTCAGAATATTGGAGTGGGCTGCCATTCTCTTCTGCAGAGGCTCTTCCAAATCCAGGGATCGAACCTGGGTCTCCCACATTGCAGGTGGGTCCTTTACCATCTGAGCCACCAGGGAAGCCCTAGTCTGCCGAGTGGGCTGTCTTGCAATTGGCATTCTCAGTGACGAGTGTGCGTGGACAGCTCTTCCTGGCAGCGAACACTGGTGCAGGTGCTGTGGCATTCCAGAAGAGCAAGCTCTCCTTAGCATTGTCCCAAAGGAAGGACCTAGACCACCCTCCTAGGAAGTGTCAGGAGCAGACTCCGAGGAAAACGCGCCCTGAGAGGTGGAGGGGTGGTCTGAGTGGTGTGGGCGGTCTGCTGCAGCCTCCGCTTCCCTTGGCTGCTCTCTCCAGTCTCTGAAATTCAACCAAGACTCCGGGTGGAAATTCAGGCTGAGCGTTCTGCAATCACTAAGCGGGTGTAATGAAGTCCAGGCACATACATCTTTGCAAACTTCCCCGGTAATTTCCTTTGTCTAAATGACAAGAGGTGAAATGTCTGGGTATGCTCTTTAATGCGTTTTGTTAACATTTTGCTAAATTATCCCCTGGAAAGGATGTATAATTTTATGCTTTCGTAGGCAGTGCAGAGTTGACAGCAATTTCTCGGGCTCAGTTTATCGCTTAGAATCACGTTTGCAGACCCATGTTTCCCACAGCCGTCTCTGACAAGGCATCACCCGAGACCCACAGGCTAGATGCCATCATGACTCCAGTGTCTGTTTACAGAAGCTTTCCTGTCCTCAGCCTGTTTCAAGGTCCGGGGTTCTCAGTACGAACCCCACAGACCACCTGCCTGGGGGCCTGGTGGGGAGCTCCTGAGAACACAGCTCTCTGGAGGGGGACTGGGGAGTCTGCCCTCCACAAGCTCACCCCGAAGCCCGAGGGCACAGCTGCCTGGTCCTGTACAGAGCTCATCTCAGGAAACGCATTCAGCACACTTGATGGACCCCCCAGCATCCACCGCCGCATAGCAGGCCCCTGGCACATGAACAGGCATCACCCATCTCAAAGGCCAACTCCACGGCCGCAGAAGTGGGGGCTGAGCAGGAGAAACACATTTTAACATGGTTTTTGCTGCAGCGATTCTCCGTGCCTGTATCGGCCAAAGTGAGTTACGAGCGGGGTGGGCTGTATCAAGGTACCTCCCACACCCCACCGAGGAGGGGAGCTGTTGGAGGCTTCTTCTCTGCCCCCAGCTCTTCCTCCAACCTCCCCCACAGCCTGGGACAAAGCGGATGGACCCCCTTGCCCTGCTGTTAAAGCGCGGGAAGGAGAGGGAGGGATGAACCGAGAGAGCAGCACGCAAACGTGTACATTACCACATGTGAGCCAGCCAGCCAGAGGGAGCCTGCTGCGCAACTCAGCGAGCGCCAGCCCAGCGCTCTGCGACAGGCTAGGCAGGGGACGGGGTGCGAGGTGGGAGGCGGGAGCGCGCGTATGTCTACGGCTGATTCCTACTGATGTGTGGCAGAAGCCGACACAATATTGTGATTATTCTCCAATTAAAAACAAATTTAAAAAATAAAATTAACATAAAAAAGTCCATGGCACAGAATTAGTCGTCACTGGGATCTTGACTTGACACCACCTGTGAAAGTTTAGCATACCGCTTGAAGGCACAAAAGAGCAGCTGATGGTCAATGGTGAGGAGCGTAACTTATCTGCGAGGGTGTTATATAGCTGTTTTTGAGAACTTTCTATGGCTTTATAATAGTCTCTCTTTCTTGAATTTAAGGGTCCTAATTTTGTCTTACATGGACTGTAGCCCATCAGGCTCCGATGTTTTCATGGACTTCTCCAGGCAAGAATACTGGAGTGGGTAACCATTCCTTTCTCCAGGGGATCTTCCTGACCCAGGTATTGAACCCTGGTCTCCGGCATTGCAGGAAGATTCTTTATCATCTTAGCCATCAGGGAAGCCCAATTTTATCCTAAGAGGCATTTTCTATGGATTCTGGTTTCCAGGATCACAAAGCAGGGTCAGGTGTGGGAAATACTGAACCGAAAGGGAAATGGGTTGCTGGCCGCGATTGCTCCACTAGCTAGCTGGGTGGCCTTGCCTCCATTCCTCACTTTTCTCTGTTATAATTTCCTCAGTTGTAAAATAGAGCTGTTAATCAGCACTCCTCTGGGGCCTTCCACTGCTTTGAAGATGCTTTTGGTCTCTGGAAATGAAAGACATAAGTTCACACATTTTTCTCTAGTCTTGCTGGTGGAGGGGCCTCGAGGCACCAGTCCACACCCACCCGTGGGCCTGGCGAGTGCTCAGCGTGGTGGCCAGAGCTAGCCACACTGTGTTGAATTCTGGAAATTCGCTGAGAGGGGATTTTCGGTGCCCACATTACAGACAAAGGACTGCGGCCGTCTTTTCACTCTGCATCTGTGGATCAAATCATCATGCCCACAACTTTTATTAATAAAATGTATGAATTTTATGGTAAACATTTAGAAATGAACACAGAGGCCCCAGGAAGGTTGGCTGCTTTCCTGAGAGAGAGGAACGTGCTCTGCTCCAGCGTCGATCTCCTGCCTTCCTGACTTCCGAGCGGCACCAGTTACTCATTTATTGTCCGAATAACTGAAGTAAAGAACTTGTCATTGTTTCTCTCTTGGAAAAGCTGCACCTGGTGCAGAAATGGCTTGTGGATTTGTTTCGGTTGACTGTGCGTCTTTGGTCGAACCCTCCACTCGGGCAGGCTGAGCCCTGCTGTCTCCACACTAAGGAAGCCTCGTCCCGCCGCCTCCAGCAGCGATGATGACCCCAGGTCCCTGCCTTCACTGCCCGCCTCAGGGCCCGNGGCATTGCAGGAAGATTCTTTATCATCTTAGCCATCAGGGAAGCCCAATTTTATCCTAAGAGGCATTTTCTATGGATTCTGGTTTCCAGGATCACAAAGCAGGGTCAGGTGTGGGAAATACTGAACCGAAAGGGAAATGGGTTGCTGGCCGCGATTGCTCCACTAGCTAGCTGGGTGGCCTTGCCTCCATTCCTCACTTTTCTCTGTTATAATTTCCTCAGTTGTAAAATAGAGCTGTTAATCAGCACTCCTCTGGGGCCTTCCACTGCTTTGAAGATGCTTTTGGTCTCTGGAAATGAAAGACATAAGTTCACACATTTTTCTCTAGTCTTGCTGGTGGAGGGGCCTCGAGGCACCAGTCCACACCCACCCGTGGGCCTGGCGAGTGCTCAGCGTGGTGGCCAGAGCTAGCCACACTGTGTTGAATTCTGGAAATTCGCTGAGAGGGGATTTTCGGTGCCCACATTACAGACAAAGGACTGCGGCCGTCTTTTCACTCTGCATCTGTGGATCAAATCATCATGCCCACAACTTTTATTAATAAAATGTATGAATTTTATGGTAAACATTTAGAAATGAACACAGAGGCCCCAGGAAGGTTGGCTGCTTTCCTGAGAGAGAGGAACGTGCTCTGCTCCAGCGTCGATCTCCTGCCTTCCTGACTTCCGAGCGGCACCAGTTACTCATTTATTGTCCGAATAACTGAAGTAAAGAACTTGTCATTGTTTCTCTCTTGGAAAAGCTGCACCTGGTGCAGAAATGGCTTGTGGATTTGTTTCGGTTGACTGTGCGTCTTTGGTCGAACCCTCCACTCGGGCAGGCTGAGCCCTGCTGTCTCCACACTAAGGAAGCCTCGTCCCGCCGCCTCCAGCAGCGATGATGACCCCAGGTCCCTGCCTTCACTGCCCGCCTCAGGGCCCGCAGCACCGGCCCCTCAGTGCCCAGGCCCCCCCGGACCTCCTCCCGCTGTGCCGGTGCAGCCGGGCTCGGGCGAGTCTTCCCAGGAGCCCGCTGCGCGGTCATCTCCGCCCCGTCTCCAGCACACGTGCCTGCGGACCTTCGTCGGGTAAATGAGCGTGTCAACACGGCAGGCCCTGTTCTGTTCAGCACAGGTTCGGGATCCTAGAGACGCCACGTCTCAGGATTTCCTTTGGAAAACATTCAGGGTGCTTCCTTCAGCGTGCGATTTACCCTCCGGGAGTGAGCCTCCTGGCCTCCAGAGGCCGGAAAGCCTAATCCACACGTGACCAGGGGCTCTGCCCGTCAGACCAGCCACGCGCTTCCTGGGGGCAAGTCTGAGCAGCCAGGCTCTCAGGAGCCGGCTCCATTGCCGCGGGCTGACCCTCGGGCACGGTTATGGAACTGGCTGTTCATCTGGCCCCAGCACTGAGGGTGGCAGCAGTGCCCACAGTGGGATTCCGGCTGGAACCCTGTCCCACAGCTTCCCCTGGGCACACGACTCCCAGATCTACAGCTCCCAAGCTTGTGGTCACACTCCTGGAGACGGTGTGGGCTAAGGAGCCCTCCGCAGTGGAACCCACTGGAGTGGACTCTGATGTCCGCACGTGGGAGCCCTGACCCNTTCACAGATTTGTAGATAACATTATGTGTGTTGTGCTTAGTCATTCAGTCATGTCTGACTCTTTGCAACCATATGGACTGTAGCCCTCCAGGCTCTTCTGTTCATAGGGATTCTCCAGGCAAGAATACTGGAGTGGGTTACCATGCCCTCCTCTAGGAGATCTTTCCAACCCAGAGATCAAACCCAGGTCTCCCGCATTGCAGGCAGATTCTTTACCATCTGAACCACCAGCAAAGCCCAAGACTACTGGAGTGGGTAGCCTACCCCTTCTCCAGGGGATCTTTCCAACCCAGGAACTGAACCGAGGTCTCCTGCATTGCAGGCAGATTCTTTACCATCCGAGCCATGAGGAAAGCCCATAACATTATAGACTTTAACATTTGGGCCAAAATCCTGAATAAAATATTTTTGTCTTTATTGATAAATGTGAGATAGAAAACGATACTATTCTCCAACCAGACTGTTTTTAAATTAGAACTATCATAAAGACGATCATAAAGACTTTGTTGTTGTTGTTCAGTTGCTCGGTCATGTCTGACTCTTTGCAACCGCATAGACTGCAGCACGCCAAGCTTCCCTGTCCTTCACCATCTCCT